>JANHFO010005139.1:185722-200078 GCA_032468095.1 Pareas carinatus
AGGGGAGGATCAGGAGGAAGAGGAAAAAGATATGGTACAAAAAATAAGAAGGGTGGAAAAATACGAAAGAACAGAGAAAAGAGGGGGGGGGGACCTGGAGAACTAGAAAAAGGGAAAGCAGAGGAGGGAAAAGGCCCAAGGACAAGAGCGGCAATAGCCTAACTTGCAAAAAATAATGGATAAACAAAGGAAATCCTCTCAATAAACATTAATGCCCTAAATCACCCAATTAAAAGAAAAAATATTTAACAAAGTGCAAAAAATTAATTACGATATAATTTGCCTACAAGAGACACATATTGCTAAATATCAATATAAACTATCACACCAACCCAAACAAGGAACACTATATTACTCCCTAAATCGGAAAAGTAAAAAAAGGTGAACTGCAGTCTATATAAAGAAAAATATACAATCTGAACTGGTATACAATAATGATGAAGGAAGAATATTAATCATCAATATAAACATCACACAAAAGCAAGTTATTTTAGTTGTAATATACATACCAAACATAAATCAAGGAAACTTTTATATCAAATTAAATAATAAACTGGCTGACTTACAGTTCTCAAATATATGTATAATTGAAGACTACAATACAATTATTAATGAGCAATTGGATTATCAAAGTGCAAACACGAAGAAAAAAGGGAGAAAGAAGACACCAAGCGCTTTTAAAAAATTAATAGAAGAATGGCAACTACAGGACATATAGAGGACCTGGAACTCAACTAGGAAACAATACACATTCTATTCACATTACCACAAGTCCTGGTCAAGGATAGACATGACTTGGATAACACAACAATTTGGTCTCAACATAGAGACAGTTGAAATCGAACCAGCCACTTGGGCAGACCATAGTCCTTTAACTCTAAGATGGAAAGACACACCAAAACAAAGGAGATGAATTCTAGATAGAGCAATATTAAAGGAGCCGGACTGGTTCAAAAAAATAACAGAAGATCAAATGAGCCATTACTTTAAGTAAAACTTAATACAAGAAACTTCAACACAAATAATTTGGGATACAGTGAAGGCAGTCTTCAGAGGACTACCATGTTTCCCTGAAAATAAGACACTGTCTTATATTAATTTTTGTTTCCAAAGGAGCGCTAGATCTTATTTTGGGGGATGCCTTACTTTCGGGGAAACACAGTAGATCGCCCATCCCCACCCCTGAATAACACCCGGCTCCCCCCTCCCTGCTATACCCAGGCGCTCCTTACCTCACGGAGTAGTCAGGGCTGCAGGGAGATCGACTGGCTTCCAGGGCTCTGAATTCGCGCGCTTTCAGTCAGCTGTAAAGCACTTTGGGAGCGCTTCTGCATTGAATTCGGAGCTCTGGAAGCAGCCCAGCCACGTGTGCCTCGCTGTCTCTCCTGTATGAAGTTATTCTGCATGAGATAAGGAGCGCCCGGGGATAGTAGGGAGGGGGGAGCCGGGTGTTATTCGGGAGTGGGGGTGGGCAATCCACTGTGTTTCCCGGGAAATAAGGCATCCCCCGAAAGTAATATTTTTGGGGGATGCCTTATATTCCACCGAGAGGCAAAAATATAAGTAGGTCTTATTTTCGGAGGATGTCTTATTTTGGGGAAAACACGGTAGCTATAAGCTACACAGCCAAAAAACTGAAAGATAAAAGATTATTAACTAAGGACTTGTATTCACAACTGAAAAGTTTGGAACAACAATTGACAAATAAACCCGGGGATAAGCAGATTAAAAAACAAATTGACTTGATCAGACACAAATTGAACTGATGGATTCAGAAAAAATAGCACAACAAATTAAAGAAGCTAGATAAATATACTTTGAAAAGGCCAATAAGATGGAAAGATGGTTAGCATATAAATTAAAATGACAAAAATATAAGTGATCGTCTGCTTAATGAACAAAAAAGGTATCAAAGTATGATCAAAAGGATATAAAAAATATAATTAGCAATTGCTATGCTGACCTATATGCTAAAGATGGAATTCCAACAAACAAAATACAACAATATCTACAAAAGAATAATACAGGGAAAATGCAAGAAGAAATTTAAAATATCCTTAATCAATTAATAATGCCAACAGAGATACAACAAGCTATCAAAAAACAACCAACAAACAAAATCCCGGTACCTGATGGGGTACCAAGTGAATGCTACAAAATTCCACAAGAAATTATAGCAACACTGTTGAACGAAGTGTGTAATGAATTGTTAATAGAAGGCAAAATCCCGAAAATATGGTTAGAGGTAAATATTGCTTTGATCCCTAAAGAAGGAAACGACCTTGAATTAGTTAAGAATTATAGGCCAATATCATTATTAAACGCAGATTATTAGCTAAATATAAAAAGCGGAATAGAAATTAAGCGATGTAACATGAATGGAAGATGGTTAGAAAGAAAAAGTAGAGGAAGGGAGGAGAAGGATAGAAAGAAAGATAGAAAGGTAAGTGGAAAAAGGGTAAAGAGGAAAGGGAGAAAAGAGCAGAAAGAAGGGACAAAACTTTTCTAATTAAGTGAGAAAGATACTATGTGATACGATAAGATAAAAATATGATACGATATGATATATGATATTATATATGATGATATTTGATATGTTCAACTTTGACTTCATAAGATCTAAAGATCATAAGACGGTTTGGAAAGAAAAGGAGAGTCCCAGCTGGGACAACTATCACAGGAATGCTGATGATCAACGGATTTGAAACTAAAGTGATAAGATTTGATACGATATGGCATGATACAAAATGATATGATATGATAAGGTATATGATAGGATATATGATACATGCATCTTTGGTTTCGTAAGATCTAAAGATCATACGGCTGTTTGAAAAGAAAAGGAGAGTCCGAACTCAGACAACTAAGAGTCCCAACTCAGACAACTATCACAGAAATGCCGACGATCGACAGATTTGAAACTAAAGTGACAAAAATCATTTTCATAATAACAATTATTAAAGTAATAGTTAAAGTATGTACATAGAAGAGAAAAAATAGAATGATAAGAATTGAAGAGGGAAATGTATGTATTTATGTATATAAATGTTTTAAAAATAAATTTGTAAGTAATAAAGTATTTTTTAAAAAAGGTTTCTTTGTGATGCACAACATTTTTATTGTTGCAAAATAGTAGAATATTGGAATGAGGTGATAGAATCTGGCAGGAGCACATCCTGGATGCAAACTGTTACCCTTGACTGTTTGTTTCAGAATTAATTTTAATAATTTCCATTGCTGCTGTTACCCAGTCATAAATAATACAAAGAAGTGAACTGGAAGAGCTAACACTTTGAATGAAGACTTCTCCTATTGACTTAATCGTTAATCAATCCTACTGTCCATCATGAAGTTGGTGTCTTACTTCTCTTGGAAGGATTTTGGACTGATGGTTGTCTTTACTGTTTGTCACACACTCAGCCAGATGTTTAGACCGAATTTGGCATGTCTGTCTGTCTGTCTGTCTATCTAGTTCTTTCCAAGGACCTGGGATAGGCAGATGTGGCTATTGATGGTATTATTAAGGTTCATCATACAGTCAACCAGATGTTCAGACTGAACTTTCTGAAATTTATATCTCTCCATATTTTTAAGGGTAGAGACACTCATTGTCTGACTCCTGATGAGACCTGTCCAGTAGGGTTGAATCTCTGGCATAGTTCTCATCTTTTTCAGAGCACACAGGGACCACAACCACATCAAGGTAGTGCCACACTGGGGGTATTATTATTATTATTATTATTCCTGAATTAGGAGGTTAACAATGTGGTTAATATTGACATGATTCATTTGAGTGAATTCTTTAACTGATCTAGGCAATTCTTTTGAACTGCTGAACATCTCAGAACAATAGTGTCTGTCTGCTAAGCAGGTGAATATAAACACCTCAGCACTCTTTAATATAGCTTCAGGTAGTGTTATTTGGATTGTGTGGGCTTGATAGACCCTTTTTTCATGTAATAGGATAATCAAGTTTGAATTAATTAAAAAAAGTTAACACCATTTTGGATTAAACAGATTTTTTTTCTTATCACATTAGACTGTGTGATGCAAAAATATCTGTTACATCCCAAACTGTATAATGAATAACTACATAAGTAAATTCCATGGTTTTTACCACCTGCATATCTTTTCTTCACTCTTACTTCTCTCTACCACCCATAGCAACCATGAATTTCTATATATGCCTTTTTCAGGGTAATATTTCATGACTCTCATTAGTGATCCAGGAAATCTTATGCAACAATACATAGATTAGTCTTTAAAAAGCCACAAGATTCTGTTGTTTTGCTGTAAAGAAAGATATAATTGCTTCTCTGTGAAGTTCTAAGTGGAGCAGAAAGGTTTATGGACATGCCAGCATTTTATTGTTAATTTTCAGCTGCAGAGACACAGCTTTAGAGGAACTGACTAGCTGAAATCCTGGGGGAAACCAAGATCTGATGGGAATCTCTGAGCATCAGACTGACCAGACAGACAATCCAGTGTCTTTCTTTTGATTACTCTCAAGATTCTTTTACCAGTTGATAGGAACTGAACTTCCTTTTATGTGCTGATGTAGACATAGGCATTGTGTAACGCCAGTAAACAACCAACCTATTACTAAATGTTATAAATTGTGAAAGGGAACTAATTGTATCAAACCAGATCATATTTTTTAAACATTGACTGAGCCCAGCTGTTGTTTCTGGTTTTCAGAAACAGATTCTCATGCCAATACTCTAAAAGCAGGATGTGCTAAAACTTAAATTGTAAACTGTCTTGAGCATTCAATCAGGAAGGCATCATGTACATCAGTCAAATGAATAAATGAAAATAGATTAAAAAGAAAACCAAACAGTTAAAATCAGACCAGCGAATCAAAATGTATTCAGAATTTTTTTTTTCATATTTTCTCCTCAGCATATGATGGCTGATCTTCATCCTAAGTTCAGGGAGTATTATGTACTCTCTGCCTTTCTCATCATAGGTTTCAGAGGGTGCCTTTGTAGCTCTGCTACTGGATTAATAGTTACATTCTTTTACGGTTGTGCTTATTTATTTTTGGTTGTTCAACTACTACATTTCTTTTTTACAGAAATTGTTGATGGGAATGCAAAAATGACCCTTGGCATGATTTGGACCATCATTCTTCGTTTTGCCATTCAGGATATCTCAGTAGAAGGTAAATCCCAACAAACTCTCTGCCAAGGGTAATTATGATGGGGAGCTGTGTGTGTGTACAAGTTGCCTCAAGGAAAGAACATGAAACCTATGCTAATGAGGGATACTTGCACATCAGCTGGAAATTATTGTTTCTACTTAATTAATTGCATTAAGGTATCCGAAAGTTGCTGATTCTACTTACAAAATGCAGAGTTAAGGAATTTCAAGTCTGCACTCCCTGACTTGGCAGAAGAGTGATGGACGCAGGCTGACAGCTTTCATGACATTGTAGACCAGTCTTCACTTTATTATTCTGAACCTGCCTAGGCATTAAAGGGAGGCAGAGTTCTCTTTAAAAGGTATTTTCTGCCTGTCCACACTTTGGAATAAGCTTCCTTATGAGTCTCTGCTAGCTTAGCTGTCTGAAACTGCTTCAAGAGACACTTCTGCAGTTGGGTCTATGAAGACTGATGACCACCAGGTGGGCATGACTGAGTGAGTGCAGTCATCTGAGCACTGCCGGGTGGGTGCCGCTAGGTGGGTGTGGCTGATTTTTCTTCTGGTGGGGTGCAGGAGCGCTGAGTTTGTTCCGTATCCAGTTGCCCAGGGTAGTTTGGTTTGCACCCACCTGGCCATGCCTAGTTGCTGTCAACCACCCAGCCACGCCCACCTGGTTGTGTCCACCTGGTCACACCCACCCAGCTGCCCCAAGTCAGCTACCCTCAGGCAGCTGTGCTGAGCCAGCTGCACCTAATTCTCTGCATCAACCTGACCATGCCCACCCAGCAACCCCCACCCAGCAATGCTCAGATAACTGCACTCACCCAGTCACGCCTACCTGGTGGCCGTCAGTCATCCCATTCCCTCTTCAGTTTGGCCTTTTTATTCATTTAGTATTATTTTATAATTGGTTCATCTCGGTAATTATTGTAATTGTTTTGAACAGATTTGTGACAGCATATTGGGAGTCCTGAGAAAGAGAGGGGAGGATCTGATCTTAGGACTGGGTCTTAGGACTTAGGACTATATCTGCCTAGCCCAATTCGAGAGATATAGGCTAAACTGGGAAGTTGAAAACAGCCTCAGAAAAAAAACAACCAGTCGCAAACTAACTCCATGTTATTGTCAAGAAAACTACATGGACATGTTCACATAATCAATGAGTATTTGCATTTGACAGAAAGGAAATTTGACTTTATCTCTCTATTATTTTTTTCATTGCTAAGTTGCTGTTTATAGTTTGTATTTTATTATTATTAGTATCATTATTATTAATAAAAAATTGCTATGACCATCCAATCCAGAAGACTCAGGGCTGAGTTATTTTACTTTTACTATGTTATTCTGGGCTTTCAACATAAAACTGGTTCTTGGGAGATTCTGAAGTACAAATAGAAGGGGTCATCGAAGTTCTCCTCTGTGGCTTCAAAGGTCAGAATGATCAAAGAAAACTTGGAACTAATGCTCGTATCGTTTGTTCTGTAGAGACATCGGCGAAAGAAGGGCTTTTGCTGTGGTGCCAGAGGAAAACTGCCCCTTACAAAAATGTGAACATCCAAAACTTCCATATTAGGTAAAGAGTATATTCCCTGAAAATATTGCTTTTCTGATATGTCACATACCCCAGTTGCGCAGCCAGTGCCTGTCCCAAGTTGAAGAAAAAGCTCATCTAAAAGATTTGGATGCTACTTAATGCTCAATTCAGGTGTTCTTAAACCTTACGCTAAGAACATTCACAATTGACATCAAACTTAGATGGAGAAAGATGGAGTGTTTGTGCTTTTGAACCTGCCTTCCAGTTTAGGATTTGAGGGCTATGATTGGTTAAGGTCTCTTCCTTTGCTACCCTGGCATCAGACAGATCTTCAGAACTGCGGTTTCTGTCAAGCAATGAGGTATTGAGGCAATATAAACTTTCCCCCTTTTTACACGAGTGTGACAATATCCCTATGAAACAGTTGGACCTTGTATCACAACAACATAATTCTTTCATAATTTGTTTTTGGCTGATCCACATGCAATTTCCTCTGGTATTTATGTTTAAATGCTGAAGCTTTTTGTTTTTAACTTTTATCCAGCTGAAAGGTAGGACCAGTTCAGACTATATTCCCACTTTGCTACACTAAAGGTTGTCAGGATAAAAATGAATGCTGGGCTCATCTTTCCTTCCTCATCCCTTCATCGGTTGTTAACTTAAACAGCAGCTCTTTGTTATACTTGAAACATGAAGACAATGTAGCTTCACGTTGGTTTATTCAACATGCAAACGGAAAACAAATGTTATGCTGTGGTTTAACATCTCTATGGAGAGAAATGATGAAAAGAACTTCTATGAGACTTAAACTATGTATAGTGACATGTAAAATGGCTCTTACATTGTTTGCCATCTCATTAATGCAAATTAATGGGTTTCTGCCTCATGCTTGATGTCCAAGGAATGGAATGTAGCTGCTACTTCTACTTTTTTTTCCCTTTTCATCCCTGCCTTATAGAGGCTTCATTCACATAACACATTCATTTCAGAATGCGCATTTCTCTAAGCAGACATGTTTCTACCTATGTTTCTATATACTTCAGTTTTGAAAGCTTGAATGATAAAGCTAGACCTAAGTTGATCATTAACAGTGGTTGATCCCAGCAGTCCAGGCAATGGAGACAAGTTGGAAGCAATGCATCATGTTCTAATGACATGTTTGTGCATTTACTTTCCCTCCTCCTCTCCTCCTGAGCCATTGAAATACGGTTAGTCAACACAACTGCCAAAAATCTATAAAGAAGAAGAATGAAAAGGAACATTATACTTTGAGACTCAGCAAGAGATGTTGATGTCCTTATTCTTTCCCCTCTCATCTCAGTTTTGTTAAAGTAAATATATTTCACTCATTTGAAGAAAATAGCCCATGATTTGTATCACAGTCTATTCATTCTTACATCTGTAGACAAACTGGAATGATTATTTGCCAAAATCTAACAAAAGAAAGACCAAACAACAATTTAATATTATTTTACTGGATATATACATTAGTGACTGATGAAACAATATACATTATTTATTTTTGTTCCACAGTCTACTTCAGTACCAGGTCCTTCTAAATATGAAACTGGTTGACATTTCAAAAATGTTTATGTAGTGAATAAAAACTTATATTAAATTCAAATACAATTCATCTCTAGATGGCCAACTTGATTTTTTCCCACATGCTGTCGTACAGTTTGAATTGCCTCTGATTGTTGGCTGTGCTTGCTGAGGATGAAGGTAGTTGTAAGTTAATAACATTTGTAATTTTGGAAGATACCATCTAAATCAGCTATGTTTCCTCTGCCTGGTTGTGTGCATAAAGAACAGTATTGATTTAGAATTTCTTCAGTTTGCTTTCAAATTTGTCAACTTGTGCCTCTAGAGCATCTTGAAGGATATAGCTAATTGTGTTTCATTTCTCTCACAGCTGGAAGGATGGTCTTGGTTTTTGTGCGTTGATTCATAGACATCGTCCAGAACTTATTGACTATGGGAAACTAAGAAAGGTACTGTATTAGGCTTTGTGATGTTTCAAGTTCATAAATCCCAAAAGAATAAAACCTTTGAATAATTTTACCTGAGATGAAATAGATTCTCTGAAAAGCTCAGATATTTTGATTTGAGGCAGTCTTCTTTGTCCTAATGTTCTCTAAATGTGCTGGACTGAATCCGATTCAAGAACACACATGGAAGGCACCAGGTTAGAAAAGGAAGTAGTGATATGAAGATCTAGATTAACAGCAGATTTGATGGTTCCTTGGCCCTCAGAATTCTAACTCAGGTAATTCAAATGCTTGCTTTCATTTGCAGATGTTAAAAAAATAGCAGTTGGTGACATTTCAATAATAATTATAACAACAAATATGTACTGGACATGTTTGTACAAATGTGTATTTAAACCTCCTAATACAGTTAAATGGACTTTTCAGGAGGAAGGTATGGATGCTAAAACTGAATGTTCATTATATCTGAATTTATTTGCATTAATTTACATTATACATAATTGCTCCAATCATGTAAATTCAGTCAGTTATTGAAATTATTTTTGATGCAGTTGGCGTTAGCCATTATTTTGGGAAGGTTTCTGAAGGAAAAATATATTCACAGTTTCTGAAGTTCACATAACTGAGGTCTGATAAACCACTGTGACCATAATCTTTGTTAGATAGCAACCATCTCCAATGTAAATCCTATTGCCCATTCTGACTAAAAGTTTTAATTTATTAGTAAGTTCTAAAAATGTTTTTCCTCAACTGTTACTAAGTTAAAAGAAATGGAGATATTTCAGCTAACAAGTTATATTTGTCAGAAAAGAATAAAATGACATATTGGAAAAACAAGTTAATCTAATCTTTCTTTGCTTAACCTTTATGAAAAGAGGAACAATTTAAACAAAAATGCAGTGATTGTAGGTTTGTTCTAAATGTTATCTATAATATAATTCACATGGTTTAGTAGTTAACAAAAATGGATGTTTCAGCAGCTTTTTAAAAGGTTCTTTTTGTTCTTTGGACATTGTTATATTTAGTTCCCCAAACTAAGGGCCAAAAGGATTTCATTTTCCTGTTTTAGAAAAGATGTCTTAGTTGTCAGCTCTTGGAATGCTCTTCTTCAGAGAAGGGTGTTTATGAAGCTACCTGTGCAAAGTTCTCCTGTTTCCCCACTCTTTATAAAAAATGTGTAAATAGCAGAGTTTGTAGCAAGTCTCCATCTAGACAGTCAAGATCATCATAAAATAAAAAGCAATTCCCTCAAAATCCATCAGCTAATCCACAGTACAGGCAAAACAAAAAGTATACATTTTGTCAAGTATCAAAATAAGTAGCCATGACCACACCCGATTCCAACCTTCACTCACAATATGGGACCAGTTCCATGGAGAAAGGTTTTTCTCTAGACCGAAGAGAGCATGGCTTTGCGTGCTGCCTGCATCCTGAGAATGGGATTTGACTCGTTTGCGCATCCCAGTTGCTGTCATGCTGTGGGCTATTGCTGGTCCATGGAGGTTGGGGACCTCTGTGTTAGATAATTATGTGAGATAACCACAGATAACCATTCTCATTCATCAAAGAGATTAATGGGAAAAATAATAAAAGTATAATAACTATTTTTAAAAAATTAAAAGCATAGCCATCCTTTCTAAATAAGACAGTGATAAAAATTGCTATTAAAATATGCAAAAAGTTAAATAGAAAAAAATGTGCCTAGATGTTATTTCTAAACTGAGGAAAATAGAAAATAGTCTTTTTTGAAGAAATGTACTAGATAAGACAATTGTCCTTTAGTAACATTTGTTTCTTCTGTTTTCTTTGTGTCAGGTAATTTAGCTTTTCAGTGAAGTATACTATACAACTGAAGGTTATTGAAGTATTTTCTTGTATTATGTATTTACTGCTAATGAACCCACTCTTTTTCCTAGGATGATCCTCTTACAAATCTGAATACAGCTTTTGATGTGGCTGAAAGATACTTAGATATTCCAAAGATGTTGGATGCAGAAGGTATAGTAAAAATCCAATTTGGTTTTCCTTTCCTTATATTTTCCTTATATTTCAGATTCTTACTAGATAATTCCCTCTTTATCACACATTTAGACCAGACTAAGTTCTGATACATCTATAGCAACCCCTGTCTTAAAATATTGGACTAATTTTTTGATCCTGCACAATACTAATGCCATTTGATTAATAGGATAACAGAGAAAACATTTGTGTGTATCAGCAGGAGCAGCACAGATTTGGGACTTTCTAATGTGAGCCATCAGTCCTACATGATTTCGTTCCTAGTCACGAGATCCTGTCTTGGTCATTAGCTCCATGTATTAGCAAAAATATGTGAGCTGGGCCTAAGACAAATAATAGCAGAGTGGCTTTCATGCTTTCTCTCACTGGTCTCTGGTGTGCTCTTTGAGACTCAATAATAGCTGCACACCTGTCTTTGGCTAATTCAGTGTTCCACCTTGGGCAAACAAATTGAATTCTCAGCAAGCCGTGATATGATAGCAATCTACAGTACATAAAGAGAACATGAAACAAAGGTCTAGTCATCCTTCATTGTCTTTTGCTTTTTTAAATAGTTTATCTTGACATTTTATATCTTAGCCCACTGTCCTTTAAAAGGGATCAACACAGGTTCAGTATAAACCTCTGTTCTTGGATATCTGCTTCTAGAATGCTGATATTAAAATATTCATTTTTGCTGTGTTGTCCCTTCCTGTATTTTAGAAATCAACTCTGACACCTGAATTCTAGATTTATCATTGCTTTTTCAGGCCCTTTACATTGCCTTTCCTTTTACCTTAAAGCTTGGGAGAACATTTTATTGTTTGGTAGGCTCTTTCTAGTTGTTTCCTTCTATCTAGGTCATGAATTTTGAGAACTATTTCTAGAGTAGATCTTAGCCATATACAGAAACGTAGGACATACTCTGCAGGATGGGACTGCCAGTCTATCCATTGTTTAATTTGCCTAAGCCTTCTCTAATTTGGTGTTCTTAAGATATCTCAGGATTACATCTCCCCAAATTCTCCAGTTAGCAAGTCCTTGGCTGAGTGACTCAGGGAGTTGTAGATCAAAATATTGCTTTGGGGGACAATCAAAATTAAGCAATGATTTTAATGTTCACCTTTATGCCTTGCAAGTAGTTTTAGGTGAGATTCTCAAGACCTCATGCTCTTTCACAGAGAGCCTCTGGACTTGCTATCTCAAGGTAAAGAGTTTAACTGGGATCTCAACAAAACTCCTATAGGAAATGAATGGTTAGACTGATATTAAAGTTTTTTCTCTTGTTGTGCATTAGAGGTTACCATGCTCATTCTTTGGCTTCCCCTTCATAGTAGCAAGGAGATGCTGTAAGAAATATTAGCACCTACACCTATAACCAGTTTGGTCTAGTGGTTAGACACCAGACTTAGAAAGCTGGAGACTGTAAATTCAAGTCCTGTCTTAGCCATGAAAGTCAGCTGGGTGCCTTTGGGCCAGTCACACTTTCTCTCAGCCCAACTCACTTCTCAGGATTGTTGTGAGAAAAAATAGGAGGAAAACAGTGTGATGAATATGTTGATGAGTTATTTGTAGAAATAATAAAGATGGGATTGAAATAAGTAACATAGAAATAAATAATAATCCCTTATCAAATGTTTGGAACACTCAGACCAACAGCAGATTGAAAACACTTGGCAAGTTTTGGGTGGAGAGCCAATAGCAGTTTCATTTAGTACAGTAACTATGTAGAGGTCATATATATTCCATCTTTTTGCTGACCTAATGAGACACATCATTTTGGAAGTGCTAATCTGCACATTTCTCAAAAACTATTTTTTTATTCAAGGGGAAAAGAAGCAGAAATAACTGCCGTTCACCATTGGAGAACCTTCTCCTAAGCACATCCAAAGAAACCTTTGTAAAAAAAAATGTGCAGGAGCTAAAACGTAATTCCACTCTTCACTTGATGCCCCTAGTACCTTACTTTTCTCACTTCCCCTAAGTTAAGATGCTGTTTAACTTCAGGTTTTCTTTGACAGACATTGTTGGAACAGCCCGTCCTGACGAGAAGGCCATCATGACCTATGTTTCTAGCTTCTACCACGCCTTCTCAGGAGCCCAGAAGGTATCACAGGATTCCAAGCTCCTTCCACACAGCGCACCTGGTCCTCTTGCTAATGTCCAAGCCTCTTTCTTGCTCTCCCTTCCTCTCTGTCTTTCTCTTTTTTCTCTTTCCTATCTAGCTACGGGCATCTTTGTTGTTATTATTTGAGAACAGCGTTGTCTTAGTGGTACTCCAAGTGTAGAGCAATCTGGGAGTGCATATTAATCAAATACAGTTCTACAGTCAGTGATGCAATGCCAAGGCATTCTCTGTATAAATCTTGTGGCCTCTTTGAAAGCACTAGGAACTCTTCCTTGACCCACTCAGGGTAAGCATTTATCCTGTGGTGAGCTTCAAGAACACTAACTTTAACCAGAAAAATAAATAACTGGGCTTCTGCAAAAATGTTTATCATCCACAGTGCTTCAGCAATACAACTTTGTGAATGAAGAAACGGTAGAAACTGACAAATAAATAGCTATCATGCCACTCTGTGCAGAATTGTTTTTCTGATGTTAGAAGAACTTGCCCTCTCAAAAGAAATTGTAATAGGGTAGTTCTACTTGCTTTGTAAAACTGCACAGTCTTGCAAATGCCTGGGTTTCCTAGACAAATATATATGCATTCTTTTCTTTTAATTTCCTACATTGTTGCTCATTCCCCAAGTAAGAACTTGACACTGAAGATTATCATTTAATGAAACAGTTGTTCCTTGTTGTCTAATAAATTGTTCTGAATCAAAGGGGCTTTACACTAGCTATTCACATTTGCTTAGAAGTAAACGTGATTGAATTCAGTAAGAACTAATCCTGAGTAACTGCAATGAACTGCCGTGTAAATAAGATACTGCTATTTCATGTCAGGCCCATTAATGATTTAGTATCAAGATTCAGACTGACATGCTCTTTCATTTAGAAGACACCAGATGCATACTGTGTATTTGAGCATGAAAACAAGAAATTTTGGAAAATTAACTGTACAATTCCAAACAAAGATGGAGAATGAAAGTGGATTAGATAAGCTTGCCTTTCTTAGTTTGAACTTGAAAACTATTTCAAAACAACATTTAAAAAACACATGAAATTTGACTCAAGGCAGCAGTAAATAGAAGAGTCACCAAAATCCCCTCAAAGGTTTGGGGAATATTTGCAAAATAATTCTGGACTAAGTGGACTTGAGTTTACTCTACAAATAATGTATGTTCTTAAAGATGCATGTATATTCCAGATCTTGTAGGAATTCAGAGAGTTTCATCAACCTGGTGACTGTCAGACTTGTTGAACTCACCCCTCACTTTTGGTTTCAGAGATATATGACTTCTAAAATAAAGCAGAAGCAATTCTAAAACATTTGTTATTGTATTTCAAGTCATCCGAATGATTACTTTCAGTATGAAATACATTTTCAGAATTCCCCTATGACAGCGATGGCGAACCTTTTTGAGACCGAGTGCCCAAACTCAAAGCCCACTTATATATTGCAAAATGCCAGCACAGCAACATGCCCCCACCCCCTGGTGATGCCCCCACCCCGTGACAACACCCAACAGTGACATAATTGAAACATATTTAAGTATTACACATTTTAAGTGTGATATTTGTTCCT
>JANHFO010005139.1:213713-232207 GCA_032468095.1 Pareas carinatus
GCATTGATGACACCATCCAGCCATCTGATTCTCTGCCGTCCCCTTCTCCTTTGGCCTCCCATCTTTCCCAGCATCACCGCCTTCTCTAATGAGTTCTCTCTTCTTGTTAGGTGGCCAAAATATCTGAGTCTCAGCTTCAACATTTGTCCTTCTAATGAGCAGTCAGGGTAGATTTCTTCCAGGACTAACTGGTTTGATCACCTTACAGTCCAAGGGACAAGATAGGAACAGGGAATGATAAAAACCATCAAGATAGTAGGAACAAAACTCTGAGACTGCTTTAATTTGCAGGAGTGGTACATATGCATTAGAATAATAGGATACAACTGTTTATATACATAAATGTTTATATATTAATATGTTATACATAGTTTAGTAGAAAAACAGGGAAAACCTAATTACTGATAGAACTTTTAGGTTGTCTCCATATCTCAGTTCTTAAACAATGTCCTCACCCCTAGCCCCAAAAAACTCATTATTTGAGTTGTGTACATCTGCTTCTCAGGACCTGTGGCAGTTCATTATCCTGTAATTTCAGCTGTTCATTTAGTCAGAGCAGTTTTGAGAAGAAAGCATTCTGTGTGCTTAATATACATTCAACAGTGACAAAGTTGTCCAATATTTATCTTCCCAGATCAAGTTAGAACATGGTATAGTGAGCATCCTCTTCTTATTGGCTCCCAGAGGTGGGGCTAGAAATGCTTGTTGCAGTTCGACTCTGCTGAGCTTTCTCAACTCTTTGTGAAAGCAAGATTCCCCTAATTGAGTTACCATCTTTGAGCCAAGTATTGTTCTCAGTCTTCACTGGCTTATCATTGCTCCAAAGAGCCTGCAAAACACACATTCAATCCACTACTAAGGGCAGGGAAGGACTTGGTTTTATCAGATAGCTCAAGAAATATGCCTCCTGAAGATGCTGCAACTTTTAAACATCAGATATTGTCCCCAGGGAAAGCCATGTAATACTTAATTTGGCCATGCCGCAACGAATTCATGCCACCCAAAGATCAGCCATCCCCTGAGGGGTGGAACAGCAAGAAGGGACAACTTGTGACTTTCTAGCCAGTTGTCCCATGTGGAGCATGGAAGAGCAGGACTTTCACCAGCCCTGCAGGACCAAATGTTAGCCTCCTTACATTCATTCCCTTGAACAAGGTATCATGTACTTCCAATGGATTTCCCTTCTCTTCCAGAACTTAAGGATATAAGAACTCAGAATCAACCTTTGGAAGCAGGCTAGCCAAGAATCAGGAATTCCAGAAATGCTGCTTTGTTGTCATAGGATTTATTTAACAGAGTCTTGAAACCTTGTCCAAGTTTCTCTCCGTCTAGTCAAGTCTGGAGTTCTTTGGGATTTCTTTCTCATGCTTTGCTGTTTCTCTTTACAGAGCAATATCTTCTCTAAGTCCTTCTTTAACAGCTCACTCTTTCTTTTCCCCCTTAATGCACTGGCATACCTTCCCCAGCCCAAAATTCCTTTACATCCAGTGAAGATGAAGAGCTCCCTCAAGTGGTGGCTCCCATTTTACAGAAGGATCTTTACAGCCTTCTCACCAGATCCAACTAGATGTTAGGCTCATGCCCATAACTTAGTAGCCTGGGGAGTCTAGCAAAAGCAACAGCAAAGACCAAAATAAACTTTCTGGAGCTGCATACGATACCTTCAGCAAATTCCATATCAGGCAATGGGGAGTCAACAGCTTAATTCAGCTAATGAATGCAGCAATTGAGCTCTAGCCCGGTTGAAGAAAATATGCCATGGCTTCTGGCAGAATATGTCTATGGAATCCATGACATATCTGCAGACTGACTCAGTTGCAAAGTCTGGATCCTGGTGAATGAAGTCTTGATCTCAGAACGTTTAAGCTTTTTAAAAAATATTTGGTTGATCACCAGTGCACCTTTCGTCAATTTCAGTGAATTACAAGCTGGAAGGCTTTATTTCATATTTTCTAACCAGAGAGGGAAAGCCACAAATGTTTTTAATTGGCACCAAAGACCTATCACAGACTTTCTGCCACTCTTACTAATTTCTAATGCTCTTGTGATTGCAATTATGTGTGGAGAATGATCAGGACCAGCTTCTAATTCAAATAGCCAGGAGTCAGAGCCTTAGCTTGGGAGAAGGCTAAGTCCCCCAACTAAAAAGGGTCAAGTAGCAAGATTAACAGGAGTTCTGAAGAAGAAGTAGAAGAAGGGCATTAGTTCATCTATTCTCCTGTCCTCCTGCCTTGCAAGTGTCTTATTATTCCTGCAATGGATATTGTGGATGTCTTCCACTCTAGATTATCAGACTAAATAGACCTGCTCGTCTTATCCGTATTTAAAACCTAGCGGCAAGTAACAGGGAAGGCAACTCTCTGTGGGTCGTCCTTTGCCTAATTTATTGCTCAGTCAGTTCTAGTGTTATATGCTAATTAGTTTACAACCAAGCACATTGGAAATTTGCTAATTGCTTCTTGCATTTTTGCTGCTGTAGGACACTTGGTCTGCAAAGCTTTATTGACCATGGTCTCCAGGTGCCCCATGGTAATTTTAGGCTACTCCATTAGAAAAACACTTAGCTTGGAGATCTTTTGACACTACTGTCTTACTGGATTACACCTATGAGACTTCCCCATGATCTTTCACTTATTTCTTTATTAAACAAATTCAGTCAAAGTTTCATTTGGTGGAGGTTATGGCTGTAAATGAAACCAAGCAAGAATTAGGGGCCCTTTGGATACAATACCCTGCCTTCAGAAATGTCCCGTTCTAAGACATCTCGATTTTGCTATGTGAAAACACTACATTGATCATACTATGAAGGTCCATTTTCTTTAGCACAGACAGGGCATCCAGCTTATCAGGCACGTGCAAAGTAGAGGGAAGATGTACAGGGAGCATCAGTATCTATAACCAATTGTACAAATGTCATATATCACACTTTATGTTTACTTTTTTCAAGTGTATTTCCTTCTATGTCTATTTTTTGGGGCTGACATGGTGAAACTGGGAAATTTGATATCACCACTCACACATAGCAACATTAAAAGATTTTTAACCTTCCAGTCCTGCCTCTGGAGTAAATGGAAGGAAGATGCCCCGAATAGGATGGCTTATGTCAGTTGATGAAAAATGATTTGAACTTAAAGGGGATCAGATATTACAAAATAAATATGGTGGCTTTGAGTCAGTTTTTTACAGAACAAACCTTATTTCTTGCTAGTATGATCAGCTGCTATAAAGGAACTTCTGTTAGAAGATATTATTTATATAGATTGACCACTTTATTTATTCATCTTTGTTGTTCATCTCTTGATAGGCAAAGAAGCCATGTTGCAACAGAAGGATTATGAAACTGCCACCCTCTCGGAGATCAAGGCTCTGCTAAAGAAACACGAGGCATTTGAAAGTGACCTTGCTGCTCACCAGGACCGTGTAGAACAGATTGCTGCTATTGCACAAGAACTTAAGTATGGCTTCCATATGCATGCTGTTTACTTTTTGCTGGTTGATGCTCTTCTTCTCAAATTCAATTCTGCTCTTGTTTAAATCAGAGGTTTAGAGAAGCACGGATTTGAGCACCAAAAAAAGAACTGTTGGGAAAAGAATGGGAACTACACACTGTGGCATCTAACAAACCATGAGGGATACATAGCTGGCATGCACAGATAACATATTTCCTCACTCAATTTTGAGTCATAATTTTGTCTCCAAGTTGAAATAAGGATATGAAAGCCCATAAATCAATGCTACTCGACCTAGTGCTTCATTCCCAGCATTCCCAACCAGCATGGAAATAATAGTAATTATCTGGATGGCATTAGGTTAACAAAGACAGCTATTGAAAGTTAAACGTTTGCTTTGATCTGAGCTCCGTTTTTATGATTTTGCAAACATTTAGGTTGTTTCCAGTCTACTTTGCATCCTAGGGATTTCCTCCTTTCCATGGATTAACCAGATGTGGCTCATCTTAGCTTTTTGAGCTCAGCTAAGGCAGTTGTGCTATCCTGTCACCGAGCAAGAGATAATTTAAGTTCAGAAACTATAGAATTAAAACTTAATTAGGTGTAGATGAGGCTGGTAACTACATCTCTTATAGTACTTGGGTTTTCATACATCCGATGACTAAGAAATTCAAGGCAGATAGAAAATGATTATTTCCTTCAGCATGCCACTAATGTGATTTGCTGCTACAAAATTACGGAGGATGAAAACACTGAAAATATGTCAGATAAAAATTTTATGTGCAGAAGTATTCTGTACAAAGCTGGTCAGAATGGGTAGCAGGATCTTGGATTAGATGGACTTTGTTTTCTCCTCCACAATTATTTTATGACCTTTGTGTGTCATCAATTATTTACATTGTTTCATAAAACATTTTGTGTGAATCTTCTACAAATGGATTGCATAAAAGGTTTTCTTTTTCTCTCTCTTTTTAAATTCTTAATTTTGTTAGTGAGCTAGATTATTACGATTCACCAAGTGTCAATGCCAGATGCCAGAAAATATGTGACCAGTGGGATAACCTTGGAGCTCTGACCCAAAAACGACGAGAAGCATTGGAGGTAAAAGATTCTAACCTGGAATGTATTTTTCCTAGGTTTTTTTAGTGTTCCGCTCTTAAACTTTGGGAGCAGCTAAGTAAAAATTGACTCGGTAGTCAGTTATCTATGATATTTGCTATGAAAACTATCCAAGATATAGTACTTGGGCTACCCTGGTATCGTTGAGCTGTGAGTATCATTTTCAGCAACCCTAGTAAAGCTAACCAGTGGTGAAGATAGAGAAAATGATATTGCAGTTAACTTTGAAGAACCTCAGACCATGATTCCCCAAAGGCAGAAAGCGTTTTAAGAGTGGTTCTTTTAAAAGACTCTGCAGAAATCAAAGTGCTATCCATGTAAGGTTGGAAAAGGTTTAGTTGGATTCCTAATAAGAACTTGTTCTGCTGTCTTGCATTCTATTTCTGGATCCAGTGTATTTTTGTTTTGACTTTAATATTCCAAAAGCTACCTGACGGACATGTATATTTTATATATACTATATATTATCTACTTATGATACTGCTGGTCTTAATTTTGTCTGCAAGCTGAAATAAGGATATTCAAGCCCCCAAACCAGCCCTACTCAACCTTTTAATATGTTTGTGAAATTGTCATGCTTTTGTTTATATCTGTTTTTATGGCTGTACACTGCCCTGGGTCCCTTCGGGGAGAAGGGCGGTATAAAAATATAATTAAATAAATAAATAAAATAAATAGTACTTTCAGTCCCAGCATTCCCAGCCAGCATGGAAATAATAATAATGATTTGGAGGTATCAGGTTAACAAAGACAGCTACCACTTAAATGGATATCTATTTCTAATTCATTTTATATTGTCTCAGATTTATATTATATTTATAATCTCAAGTCAGGAGATTCCATGTCATTTCTATTTTCCACAATCTTTTAAAAGCGCCCCAAATTACTTAATTTGGCACTGAACTGTTTCATTATTTATTGATTGTGTTAATTTCATGGACACTTTTATATTAGCTTGTATGTCTTCTTTTTGTTGAGTTTGATGGTAATTTCTGTTAAATGGTGATAGGGAAATTTAGAAGGAAGGAATGAAGAATATATACATTGCTGCGACCAGATTTTAATGCTTATCAGACATTTTACACTATTTACGGAACTAATTTATTTATTACACATGCATACACACACACAAAACAAACTTAAGGATCTATGAAGTACTTTGCTATATATTCTGCCATGTTCTGTTACATTTTTATCCTCAGAGTACCATTCTAGATCACTGCTTATTCTTTATATAAATTAAAATTTTATTTATCTGTATGTCTAGCTGGTTTGTGGACTAAGAGACAAACAGAATTTTGAAAACATCCTTCTTTAGAATACAAGGAAAAAGGATAAGCAAAAAAAATCCCAATGGTTTAATTAATAGGGATGTGTAAAATGTTCCATCCTTATAAAAAATAGTTCAAAATTGGAACTTTTCTGAGATGGTTAGAGCAGTGTTGAACCACTTCTGGTAAGATCAGAGCATTTTGTACCTCATTGAATAGGTAATTTAATGTTCAAAATAATATAATATGTACATTTTTAATCTATCATGCATTATTTTTCTCTGGACTCATTACAGAGAACAGAAAAACTGCTGGAGACGATTGATCAGCTTTATCTAGAGTATGCTAAACGAGCTGCACCTTTCAATAATTGGATGGAGGGGGCTATGGAGGACCTCCAGGACACTTTTATTGTCCATACAATTGAGGAGATTCAGGTATGTATGTTTGAAATACCGCCTTTTCAATCTTTTATTATGGTAGGTTCACGACATTAGCTGATTCTGACACTGTCTGCCCAATAAGAAATAGCTTCTCTTTTCCCACAGCCACAGGCAGGTGAGACCATCTATCCCTAAATGGATGAGAAGTATTGCTCCCAGATATACAACAGGGAGCAAATGCAGAACATGAAGGAAAAAGAGAAAGAGTTTCCCAGTCCCTTGCCCTTTCCTCAGATCTATTTTCTGTTATTTGTAGGAGTGGGCAATCAGTCTAAATAAATTTTTGTGATGTTTCCCCATCTGCTTACTAAAGTAATATGTCGTGATCCAGTAAAGCTAAAGGAGACAGCTATGCAGGAGAAGCATTCTTTTCCATGGGTCATTGTTAAAAGAATCATAGCACAAGCATGGCTATTCAGACCAAGTCATGATATGTATGTGCCAGATGCTTTTTCCTTTTAACGTATACAAGTAAAATTCCTAACCCAGATCTAATGCTCAAAGGAGATATGAGCTATTCCACTTGGAAAACATTGGACAGGATATCTAAAACCGCCAATAGTTGGTAAGCTATGGGATGTTATTATTTTGGATGTCCCTGGACTTGGTAAAGTCAATATGCAAATTTGCCTGTAGTATTTATTTATTTATTTTATTTATTTTTATTTCTATCCCGCCCTTCTCCCGAAGGACTCAGGGCGGCTTACAGGCGATATTAAAAGATACAAAAGTACAAATATAAATTAAGAACAATTTAAAAAGATTAAATCAAGCCTGTACATTGAGAATTTAAAAGAGGGAGCGATTAAAATTATTTCCACTTTAAAAATCTCCTATTAAACAGCGGAGAACAAGGGGCGGTATGTCATGAATTTTCTTTGAATGTGTGAAAAGGTGGCCTTAATCACAAATGCATAGGTATGCTTTTATGTTTAAAAAGAAAAAAAATCCCATTCCCACTCCAGAAAGAATTATTTATTTATTTATTTATTTATTTTTATTGTTTACATTTTTTTGCCGCCCTTCTCCCCGAAGGGACCCAGGACGGGGTACAGCCAATAAAATACATAGAACATACAAACAACCCTTTAAAAATAATTTTAAAAATACATTTATCAGTGACTGAATTTAAAAGAACCAAAAATATAAAACCAATTTATAACATATTTAAAATTTAAATTTTTCTTTTAAATTTGTAAAAGATTTAAGCAGGAGAAGTGTGCCTAAGCCAAACCAGCCTGAATAAAAACATAACTGTAATCTTAAATGTTATCCTTTAAATCAGTGGCCCCCAACCTTTTGGGAACCAGAGATCAGTTCCATACAAAACGTTTTTTCCCATGGACTGGAAGGGGCATGGTTTTCCATGCTGCCTGCAGCCTGCCAATGGGGCTTGTCTTGTTTGCACAGACTGGTTGCTGGTCCATGGACCGGATGTTGGGGACCCCTGCTTTAAATGATATAAAAAGTTAGCCTCCAAGGTTATTAAAGAGAAGGGTATGTGTTTAACACACTTACAATGTTTCTGGCATATCCTTAAGCAGCCACACCGTAGAAAATTATATTTGAATCAAGTTTAAAGTTTCTCTTTCCAAATTGTTTTTAAAAAGTCTGATCTCTGAAAAAGGGTATTTTCTTGCCATACAGTGACAACCATGCACTTCTCCGTTGAACTGTTCTAGATAGATATAGATGTGTAAGGGTTTATAGTATTATATTTGAGAGAGTGTGTCATTTCTCATTATTATTGTTATTTTGTTTTGCCAGGGACTAACCACAGCTCACGAACAGTTTAAAGCTACCTTGCCAGATGCTGACAAAGAGCGACAAGCTATCCTAGGAATCCACAATGAAGTGTCAAAAATTGTCCAGACTTACCATGTCAACATGGCAGGAACCAATCCCTACACCACTATCAGCCCACAGGAAATCAATGGCAAATGGGACCGTGTGAGTTGCTTTCAAGATTAAGCTATTTGTAATCTCTGGGCGTTCTGACACCTTTTTAGTGGTTCATCCCATGCATCTTCTTTGTGGCCTAAATGTTCCTGAATTCAGTGGGATGTCATTCTGCATAAGTATATATTAGATCTGCAATTTCAGTATAAATGCTCCCAATATTTTGTGCAACTTTTCCGATCTTTTGTTTTATAGGAAAGGTATTGATTTCAAAAGCTAATTCTGAATTATGTCTTATTCTTGACCTGTCCAAGGATAGGTATTTACTGAGAGGCATCATGGCTTAAACCAGCCTTTCTCTATCTGGTGCCCTAAAGGTATTAATAATGCACTTACCATGATAGCAGGAACCCAACAGCTGGGAGATTTCAGTAGAAGTGGTTGGGATATTTTTTGTAGGCACTAGATTGTGTGGAACTGCTCTTGCAAACTAAAAATTAGTTACCGTATTTGGAATTTATACAGAAACTTGGTTAGTGGCTGATCTCCTGATGTGTTTAGTGTTGCACCTCTTTGTGGAAATTGTATTATTTGTGGGTACGGGTTCGGTTAAACTGAACTTTATGTAGTAATGGTTTTATTTTCTATCAATGTAGCAAATATTGCTTAACCATTGCTTTCCCCTTTCTGGGTTAGTTTTATTAATCTGTTCTGGATTGAGAGTTTTAAACTTTAAGGAGTTTTTAGAATTTTATATTCGGCCTGTTATTTATATGTATTTGAATTGTTTCTAATTTTTGTATGGGTATTTTAATCGGCTGTTCACCGCCCCGAGTCCTTTGGGGATTAAAATTAAATTAAATTAAATTAAAACCAGTTTCAAAATCCTTATTGTTTGTTTTTAACAATACTGAACAAAAGATTTTGAGCTTTTGTGTTTTTGCCAAAGGTAAGACAACTTGTTCCCAGGAGAGATCAGGCCCTGATGGAAGAACATGCACGCCAACAGCATAATGAGAGACTCCGCAAACAATTTGGGGCTCAGGCCAATGTTATTGGGCCCTGGATCCAAACCAAGATGCAGGTAAAAATGCATGTTTAATTGAATACTTTTCTGCTGAAGAACTTACTTTACATGGACTTCTGACTTTACATGGCATCATTTGTCTGAGGGAGGTTTTCAGCTGCTGAACTGATTAACTTCAGCTGCTACTACATAGAAAATGCTGAAAGATGGTATTTTAGGGGGACTTTCCAGTTAAGATGGTGATATAAGAAGCTGAGTCTTGCAATAGCTCCTCTAGAAAAAAAATAACTTAAAAATATTCTACTTCTGGCCAAATTTATGTGAAAGAAAGTTAAGGATATTTGAAAGACTATTTTACAAAAACTGCTTAAGGCAGTGGCCCCCAACCTTTTGGGCACCGGGGACCGGTTTTTCCATGGACTGGAGGGGGCGTAGTTTTGCATGCTGCCTGCATCCCGCCAAAGAGGCTTGGCTTCTTTGGGTGGACCGGTTGCTGTCATGCTGCGGGACCGGTGGCTGTCCATGGATGAGGGGTTGGGAACCCCTGGTTTTAGGGACTCGGCCTAACTTTGGCTTTGAAGGATAACATCATCATTGCAATAAACTTTAAGGTACTTTTGGAAAATGCCGTATTGTAGCAATTCTTCTGGTGCTGTGGAAGTGATGTTTTCTCATGGGTGGCAACTGTTGCCCCATTCTCATCCTTGCTTCTTCTTCTGAAGATAGGGAGGCATCACCCAGCTGTCATCCCCTGTCCTCTTGCGAGTGGAGGTGGTCTTTGCCTATACTACAAAATGTGATGAGGCAACAAAGTATGGGAGCGGGAACAATGCTTGCAGGACAGCAGATTTCCAGACTTCATAAATATTGATGCTTAATTTCATATTTAGGAACTTGCTTACACTAAGAGCTAATAGAGATAACACAGCTAGATTAGCTTCTTTATTGCAGACGCCAAAAAAGCATTTACACACAAAAGAGTTCTTGAATATATATTACATATACACTGTAGGTCTTTTCCTCACCGTCAGGAGCCCTGGTGGAACTGTGGTTAGTATGCAGTACTGCAGGCTGATTCTACTGACTCCTGACTGCCAGGAGTTTGGCAGTTCGATCCTCACCAGCTCAAGGTTGACTCAGCCTTCCACCCTTTCGAGGTTGGTAAAATGAGGACCCAGATTGTTGGGGACCATATGCTGACTCGGTAAACTGCCCAGAGAGTGCTGTCAAACAGGGTCCCCCGCCTACTACCGGGCCGTGGCCTCTTGCCAACCAGGTCACATGAGTGGTGGGCTGTCACAACCCCACTCGCGCAATTGGCACGTGATTGCAGTGCCACGATTGGCACATGCATGATTGGCACGCAATTGCGATGCTGTGATTGGAACATGCGCACATGTGCAATTGGCATGCACGCACACGCACCCATCCCTCTTCCCCCACCCTGCACCAGCAACCAAGAAAGTTTGAGGACCCCTACTGTAAAGCACTGTGAAGCAGTGTATAAGTCTAAGTGCTATTACTATTGCTTTTGAACCAACAGAAATTCAGCTGTTCTCTTCTGAACCTAGACATCAACTAATTATGTTTTTGGAGGGCCAGAATGCTGACTCTGCCATTTACTTATTTTTAATTCAGGGTCTCTATTGCCATGAAATTATTAAGGATGTGCTAGTAGGAGGCACACTTAATAACTATGAAATTATGAGATAGACATGCCATTTTTGTATTTTGTATAGAGATGGAGCTTAATGACTCTGCTCTTGATTAGATATAGTGTGCAATCTAATATTCCTTTCAGCTTATCACAGAAGACCACTGCCCCAGCGCTGTGAGCAATTTTAGTATAGAAATTTCCCTGGTGAGTAGGTACTTAGGGCTTTTCCTTCCTCTGAAGTCAAAAAGCACATTGTTATATAGAGGTATTTAATGGCCAGTGCCAAAAATTCTCATATTGCTTATGGGTTTAAGTTGTGTATGAGTCTGTGTGGACAGTCATAGATAAAATATCTCATTGAAATTAGTAGGTTTCAAAAGAGCTCAGTTTGTCATGTAATAATCCCACAAATAATAGTATGTATGGAAAGTTATATGAAGAAAAGGCTATATAATTTGCACAGGTTTATGATCTAATATAAAAAATGTGGCAATGACTGGCATTGGTTTGATGACCCTGAGATCAATAGCAGGGATATGCAACTATTTTGTGACTGAAAGGCCCATTTTTAAAAACAAAAATTTCAGTGTCAGGGTTCCAGTATGGTTGCAGAATGAGTCCTGGTGTCACTGGAAATGATGGCACCCAAAATGTTTATGTGTGTGTAGTTAAAAGGGCTGCTTAAGGCAACACTTTGCTGTTTAATCCCTCAAATGAGGAAAAGTGGACTGATTATTTTGCATTGGAGAGTTTAATGGATGAAGTAGGTGTCTTAAGATTTGAGGCACTCACCTTGCATCTTAGATATCACCCTACAAAAAAGGCATTTTTTTTAAAAAAATCCCAAAATAAGGACACTGCTCACTCTAGCACTATAAGATAGCCACATAGCAGAATCAGAATTTATTTTGCCATGTGTGTCCTGACACACAAGAAATTTGTCTTCAGTGAACATGCTCAATACCTACATACAACTATGATTACAACAAAGATACAATCAAAGATACATTTCATAGACATTTGAATATATAAGCATAATCACAATCATTTGTGTGTGTGTGTATGTATGTATGTATGTATGTATGTATATGCATGCATAATCATGATCATTTGTATATATAGGCATAGTCATTGCATATATCAGCATAATCAGTTGTGTATATAAGATATATAAGTATATAAGATACATTCATAGTCATAAAGTAAGTATAAGCTGCAATCAGCAAACCATGATCTTAAGCATGAATTGTGTATATAAGCATAAGATACATTCATAATCATAAAGTACAAATACATTCATCATGTCATCATGTTATAATGGGTGAATATCCACTTTATGCCATAAACTACTTCATGGGATGTAGAATGGTCCTTGGCCTTACAGCCTACCCCGCCTTCCCATGTTTCACTTGCTTAGATAGAAGAAATAGGCTGTGTTCAAATAAACATGAGAAACTCCAATTTATTCTTGACTTTTACTTGAGATCAAGGTTGGAGGAGAAAATCTGTAAACCTGAATCCCATTCTTATTTGTACCGTTCCGATGGAATTGGAATAGCATTTGAATGGGCCTTTACGATCAATTCATTTCATATAATAAGCAATGAATTCAATATGCCACCCCCATTATGAGCTAGGCAAGACCAAAGAATTTCAGCAGAATAATGAGGCCTCATCTGTTTGTCTACAGAGCATTGGTATTCTGAATGATTTCTTCAGAGCTCTGTTTGGAGGAATTTGATTGCAGACTGTGGAGAAATGGACATTGAGCTTTTGTATTTTAAGTGTATTTTTTCAGATTTATTCCTTTTTAAGTAGCTTTTGATTAACTTTATAATGGCCCACAACTGGATGCATCTATACATTGGCTGCAAACCACGATGTGCACATTCTTTGCCTTTTATTGCATTTTGCAATAATTTTATTGGCCTATTGCATTTTATCTTAAAAGGAGTTACTGTCAATTATGAATTAAAGATTTAAAACAGATTTCCTCTTAAAGATGCCCTCCAGATGCATTGGACTTCATTTTCTCATCTTGTAGCCAAAATTCTATTTCTTGGAGAGAATGGGAAATGCAGTTCAATATACTTGAACCAAGTAAGAGAGCAATTTCAGTTATTAATGTCTGAGATAAGAATTGTACTATATTTTCCTATAGTGAAAGAAGTATGGAGAAGGTCTTCAGTGGTGCGAACAAGCCCCATGATAGATATGCTCCACCCACACCAGAAAAGGCATCCTTACATAAGATCTGCTCTGTTTACCTTTTCTCTAAAAAAAGCTTGCAAGTCGAGTTGAATCCTTTTGAGACTGCAAGGCCTGTGGTTAAAGCATTTTAGTTCATTTAGGGAACAGTTGGAGCAAATGCCTTTCATGTTGGAACTTGTTACTTACCTCTCCGTTTCCTTTGGGCTCATATAGGAGATTGGCCACATCTCCATAGAGATGCATGGGACTCTGGAGGACCAGCTTAATCACCTGCGACAGTATGAGAAGAATATTGTGAACTATAAACCAAAGATTGATCAGCTGGAGGGAGATCACCAGCTGATTCAGGAGGCTCTAATCTTTGATAACAAGCACACCAACTACACTATGGAGGTAAGGATTCTGAGTATTGCATAAGCTAACAAGGAAAAGATCATTGAAGAAAATGAATGTCTGTATTACACAGTCCTGCTATGTGTAAAAGAATTCTTCGCCAAAAGATCGCAGTCCAGTATCATTGGTTGACGCCGACATTGTGTATAAATATAAATAAAGGCAATGCAATATTTGCTGTACTGTAAGCAAAAGAATGCTAAACAGACCTCAAAAGTCCAGAATTTCTCCCTGGCTCTCTTTAGTTTAAGATAAACATATGAGTGGGGTGTGGTTAACAGCTGCTATGTAATGAAGGTTGCGCAGCACTTACAATTATTGTAAGCAGAGGAATCCAACAGTTTGGAGCCAGGGTGCACATTTGAGATTTTCAGAGCACAGTGTGACTGTTGAAACAAATGGCTGTCATAGAAAGTGCATCCATTCACAAAATGGCTATCGTCGTAAGTGTGGCCAAATACCAAGTACCCATTTGTCACCTCATTCTTTACCAAACGGATGAGGTTGTTTCCATCCTGCACTCTGTAAGCTCTCTTGGATGCTCACTCAAGACTTCCGTTTGCCAAAGGATTTGGGGTAGGGGATAAAGTGGGCACATTTTCAAACAAAGCTGTTCATTTTTTGAATACACAGAAGTTTCCTGCGTGGAATGTGAGGACGTTCTAGTGTTTTGGGTTGGAGCTCGCCAACTTCCTTTCTAATTTTGACTTAAAGTAAGATTTGAACTATTTCAAAAGGAGTGTAGAACAGAAAGCTTGGCAGGCCCCAAGTGAGGTGTCTTTAGGTTCGCTCGTCTCCATGAGCAACGTGTTGGAGATCCCAGGGGTAAATCAAAAGCCCTCAGAGAATTAAAAAAAGGTCTTGCCATCACTGTGTCTGGCAGTAATTAGAGCATGTCAGCTGCTCTTTCCAAGACTGTCTCAGGCACCAGTTGTCTGCTTAAGAGAAACAGGATATCCTTTTTTTTTTTTCATTGTCAGAATGTTGAAATACATTACAGGTAGTCCTCTACTTACAACCGTGATCATTTGATCACCTTTTACGACCTTCTGACAAGCAAAATCAACGGGGAAAACAGATTCACTTAACAACGAGGTTACTAATTTATCAACTGCAGTGATTCACTTAACAACCGTTGCAAGAAAAATGAGGCAAGACACACTTAACAAATGTCTCACTTAGCAACCAAAATTTGGGGCTAAATTATGGTCGTAAGTCAAGGACTACCTGTACTATCGCATCAACTTCTCTAAACAAGGACACAGGGAGCAAAGATTTAATTCTCTTTACCCCATACACAGACAAACAGAAAACAGAAATGGGGTACCTCCCATTGAGCCAATGGACATATTTTTAATGTCTGTGCAACTACCGAAGAAGCTAATCGGTGTATGGCCCAATTCCAGAATCAGACACGCTTTATAAGGTGAAGAGTTACATGCTCAAATTTAATAGAATGAGTAACATGGCCATAATTGACAGCTAGAAATACCTTTATCCATATATTTTTTTTAGATTATTGATGTTGGTGTTGATTCTTAGCCACATAGGTACACCTTCTCCAGGAACTCTTATCTTCAGTCCTCAGCTGGGCCCTTCAGTGGGGCGCTCATCACTACTATAATATCCATCTTCCTCCTGGTCTTTCTCTTCTTTTCTTTTCTTCTACTTACCTAGCATTATGAATTTCTAAAGGGAGCTGGGTCTTCATACAAAGCAGCACCTTTTCCTACTAACAAATTTTATTAAAAGGCTTAATTTTTGTTAGCTGCAGATCACAATAGTTTATAGCCTTTTTATAAAATTTGTTAGTCAGAAAAGGTGTTACCAGACTCTTGATATTTTGCTGCTGTAGACTAACACAGTTGTTCTCCTGCAGGGTTTTCTCATAATATTTCACGATTTCCTTGACTTCATTTGAACTAGGCATCAAATACTGCCTCTTAGCTTAAAACATCTGGAAATAAGATATCTTTGTTTTTTTTCCCTTCCAGCACATCAGAGTGGGTTGGGAGCAACTCATTACTACAATTGCTAGAACTCTCAATGAAGTGGAGAATCAGATTTTGACACGGGATGCCAAAGGAATTAGCCAAGAACAGATGAATGAATTCCGTGCCTCCTTCAATCACTTTGACAGGGTAAGGAGGAGAGATGTAGCAGTACTTGTAAGCACTCAGAGGGGTGTCCTTGAACTGAATGAGGATTGAAGTCCCAAATCCTAATGTTAGTTCAAATATTATTTTAAAATTCTTTGTGAAACCCTTAATGCCAGCATCTTTCAGAGGAAAGGTTAATAGAAGCAATTGAACTACATAGTCCATTCACTCAATTTTTGACTCGGTATCTATTCTCAGATAAAAATTGACCCAGTCTCATTGGGTGAGTCTAGTTCTTGGTAGCTAATAATCACGGGATTGTTTTTATTATGCATCAACAATTTATTTATATGTAATTCCATAGCTAGGTTTATATACGTTAGGTGTAAAACTGTCCTTAGGGGATGCACTTTGATCATGTATTTCAGTTTTTTACACTTAAACAGCATCAGTCACCATTTATAAGCTCTACGGACTAGAGCTTTTTGCTAGGTTTAAACATAGCCTATTTGCTAGATTTAAGCCAAATGCCAAAACAGGAAGTTCTTCATTAAAGGCATATATACCACTAAAATCAGAGGAAATTGGGAAAACAATTGTATCTTCCTTCAGAAACAGTCTTTCTTTTTGAGTATATCTTCTGTTTCATTTTTGTTTTTGGCTCAGGAGGAATTTTAGGACATTTTCTCAAAAAGACCAAGGCTAACTTGCATAATATAACCTGCCCCCCAACTTAAGACATTAAATCTATGACACTGTCATATTCATTATGACCACAAGGGCCACAGAGTCTGTCTTCTCATATGAGCAGAAGTCAGATCGTGATCTAATAGTATGCACTAAAACTCAATTCTGTTTAATTCTTTGCCTAAGCTGCTATTCAGTAGAGCTTATATGTACTGTTAGACATCATGATTAATACTGTGCTAGTTGACATGATGCAGCAAATCAGCATTTTGCCATTATCATATTTATTGACTTCTCCTGTGATTGTGTGTGGCTCAGATATCACAGACTGCTCAGTCTGTGGTTTGTTTAGCATTTGCTATGAACCATAAATTCTGGGTTGTTTCTCTAAAAAAATTTTGACTTCTTGATTTCATCTGATTTGTTTCAAAACGAACAAGTAGGAGCCCTTAGTTCAGACAACAGGGTGAAAAATCTATCTATTCATAGGAAAGTCCAGTGCTATGCCACGTGAATCATTTTTTTATAAGCTATATTATGTATGCCTAAATCTAAGATGAACATCGAAAATATCAAACAGAATTCTAATGCGGACTTAGGCTCTTTGATTAAAAATTCACTTGGTTGAAATGTAGTTGTAAAAGAATATCTTTTCTGGTATTACTATAGATTCTTAAGACCTTAGTTTTATTCTTATTTTGAGAGCACGATGTTGAACTTCTTGTCTTTGTGTGCTTGGCTGCGGGTTAAACATGGCAATTCTAAAGTTATATAATCAGTGATATGGGGGCAGAGCCACCTTCAATGCTTGCTATTAGCAGTGGTTGTTATGTGCACACTTGTCTAGTCAGGTCACATTTTATGAATAATTATTTTTTTAATGCATTGGCACAGTGAAATGGTAACACGGTGTCTAACCTGTGCACTTTTCATTCTCCCTCCCTCTGTCTTTTTCTGCATGCCATTCTTCTTCCATATATCTTCCTTCATTCACTGCATGGTGCACCTCTGTTTTTCCTCCCTCCATATCTCCTTCCTGTTTCTTGGTTTTACATCACCACCAATGCATGTCCTGCATCTGATGCACTGCATAACCAGGACCACTCCGGCACTCTTGGCCCTGAAGAATTTAAAGCCTGCCTCATCAGTCTGGGTTACGATATTGGAAACGATGCACAGGTACTGAATGCTAGTGGGGAACATCCCCAGATATTGAAATCAGGAAATAACCATTTTTTTCTCCTCTTTTTTTTGTTTTGTTCTAATCCATCTCTTGTCAATGCTCTTATATTTTTTTGCACATATTTCCATGTATTATTTTCTGGGTTTCCCCCACAATTCCACTGTGCTGTTATGCATTTTCAAACTTTTGTGTTAAACTTTCAATTTGCCTAATTCCCTAAAATCTTGCTGTCTTCCCTTCACTTTTCCACTTTTCCATTTCTTTTATATCCTCGTAACTGTTTTTTTTCTAATTGTCTACATTTAAACTTCCATCTCATCTTTATGAAATATATTCAAATCTTATTTTGTCAAATTATTTTTAATGTTCATTACATGCAATGCTTTATCTTCCATTCCTTCTTAATGCATTTCCATTGCTTATAACATCTTCTATGGGTTCATCTCTTCTTGGACCTTTCTCTCCATTTCTGTCTCTTCTCTCTCCCTCTCCCTTTATTCTTCTGTTTTTAAATTACACTTTGTAGAAGAAGACTGGCATGATGGATGCTGAAGATTTCCACACCTTCCTTATCTCCATTGGTTACAATATGGTAATGTAGCACCAGCAGCACTTCTTTTCATATTGGTATAGTTGGCCCTTAAAAAGGGAAAGGGCATACTTCAAAAAATTTAAGGTAAACATATATCAGTCCATGATTTTCAAACAGAAAATTATTTAAAATCTTACATTTTAAAATTGTGCTGACAGAGAATTAATTACAAAAAGGATTGTCTAAATCCGATCTACATTTTTCAAAAGAAACAGAAGTTTGCCTGAAATTAGTTTCTTTGGAAATCTTCTGAATAAAAGAAATAATATAGTAAAGACTGAAACAAAACTATATGAGATCTATTCTCATGGGCTGTTTTTCTGAAACAATTAGTGTTCATTACTAGACCATCATGCAAATCCATAACATTTCCTTTCAAGACCGCATTTCTGCTGAAGGGATAGTTTTATTTTTCCAGATTGAAATTTCTAATGGTGTTGATTCCTTTAAACATTGGGAATGTA
>JANHFO010005139.1:250003-261314 GCA_032468095.1 Pareas carinatus
ACATGACCACAGAAATGTCTTCAGATAACATGAGCCCCCACCTCAACTAAAAAACAGGTGAGCACTGCCCCTAGGGTCAGACACAACCGGACAGGGGAAAACTTAACCTTTCCTACTTAGCATGTTATCTTTTTGACATTTTCGCCAGAGAAAAAATGTTTCACGATTCATTTTCTGAAATGTATGCATGTTTTGTTTGCTGTTCTTGGCATGATGGTTTCTAAATGCCTTTCTGTATTTTTAATAATGAAAGCAGGGAAATAAAAGAGAAATAAACCTTGGACAAACTCATTACGTCATTTATGACTAACAACCATATTCTGGCGGTTTTGTTCAGTCACATCTAGTATGATTCCTCTGGGACTTTGTGTGTGTGTGTACGTGTATCTACACATACACACAGGTACAGGATGTAAGTGTGTGTATTTTAATTATTATGAGCCGGTATTGGTTATCTGTGGAGGAGAAAATTGTATAAAGCGGTTAATGTGACCGTTTTCACTGGGCAGCATCAAACATTGTATACTTCTGCTGAAATGCATGCAAAAACCACCACAATTGTTTTGTCAGGTTAAGTGTATGCCATCCTCCCCATTCCTGAGCGATCCTTGCCTTATATCAAATTATAGAAGGGATCCATGTGGTTCTTTAAAAAATTCCTTACTTTTAAAATATAATGTGATTTTCTGTTCAAATCTATTTTATTTCCATGAGACAAACAGCCAATTGTTTTGAAGGAAGGTATTGAAGTTTTGATTTAGATGAGACCATCAATTGTATAAGAAACACTAAAGTTATTGCAGATATTGTACATTTGATGTCCATGCTTACAGAGTTCATACTGTGCTTGAAAGAAAGTAGATGTCTTAATCTGATAAATGTTAGTGTCTGCCTTCTACTGGCAGAAAGAAAACATATTTATCAAAATGCATCCATCCCCATTTCTTAATTAGCTTGTTTACCTAGCTTAATTTCCTTTGAAACAGGAGACACTGAATAGCAATCACCTACTTTTCTATTCTCCTAACTAAACATAATGGAATATAGTATGAGATTGTCATAAAATATACTTTATAAGGTCTTAGGAATTATCCCAACATATGCTAAGTTTCATAGTCCTTTGAAATCACTTTCCTTCCTGTTTGAGTGGGAGCTTAATAGTTTACTTAATAAGACTAGCAAGGCACACGAAGCCAGTGCTTGAGTCTTGTTAACAGAAATCAGCAATCGTGACTGAAGCAAGTTTTTACTTAATTTCACAAATTCAGTAAAATGTATTGAATTTAGCTAGCATTTAATGAATTCTAACCTTAAAGGTGACAGCATGATCTAGTGTTTAAAGATGTTAATTTCCCACTGATACATACCTTTAAAAGCCAGACGGTAGTAACTCCTAAGGATGTATATATGTATGCTCTGATACAACTTATTTTCCTCTCCCTTAAAAACTCTCCATCAATCTAGGGTGAGAAAAATAAAAATATTTTTTAAATGAAAGTGTTAATATAGAGTTATTTTGGTTTCCCTTCTAATTTCTAAATAAAAATAATTGAATGTGTTGTGACATAGACATATGTAGAGCTAATTTAATTAAATTTCACAACAGGTAATCAAATTTGAAATATGATATAATCAGATTATAGATGAATGGGTATCTATCTTATTTCATAGTGAATTAAAACTTGTGCAAGGATTAATTAAATACACCTTTTACTGTGATATCATTTGAATTACTGTTTCCATCATACTGTATTATGTGTTACAAGTTTTATATTGAGAAAATTCATTCAAGTGTATACTAATTACTTCTATCTTGATTTCAAAATTCTTATTTAAATATTATTAAAAATTTCACTATTATGGAGAATTTTGACTGGAGTATTTAGTATACTGTAACTGAATCCTGCTTTGAAGGAATGTCTGCTCTTCGGGTTAATTTTGTGTTAGGATGAAGGCTCAGGTGTTTGAACTGTTTGATTCACATGCTAGTTTGTAAAATCTGAGCAGAACTTTATTAAACACTATATAAATTGAGGTATCCTGTAATCTAGTTCAACTTTAGGCTTTTTATTTGTATATTTTTTTTCACAAATATACTCTAACCAAGTTCATTTTGAACCTCTTTTAACAGCCTTGCTTTGGGTTAGCCCTCGTTTCTCTTGTGTGGAGGAGAAAGAACCCAAGAGGTTGGGGTTCCTAGTGGCTGAATTTCTAGGGCTTGGCCTGTTCTGAGTTTTCCCTTTGGTACCCATGACACATCTATCATGGCGATGTAGACCCTGGTTGGCTCACAGCTCGATTGGCTAGCACAGGTCAACCTCAGGTTCTAGAGCCACTTCCGGAGACTTTCCAATGCTTTCAGGGTCTTTGGTACCTCCCCCTGAAGCACATTGCTATGCTCCATTCCTCTGCCCCTCCCATGTAAAGGAGTTGCTCTTGAACTGCTAGGCAATTATTGGACAAGCGACTGTTTGCTTAAGGTACCTGCTTATATCATCTGACCACTTGTGGTATGTTATGGTAAGTAGCCTCTGGCTATAAAATGTCAGCTATTATTGGGACATTTTGTAAAATTAAGAAATAATGCATAAACGGCTTTTTAAAAACGTCTTTAACACTTAGCTACGTAGCATTGCAGAAATAAGCACCGTCTCAATTACATTAAATGCAAGTCTCTGTTAAAATAACACTAAGGTTGTGGCACGAACTGACAAAAGCCATACAAATGTAATACTATCTTTTGACAGGTTGTGACAGAATCTTAGCATTAACTTAATAAAGACATTTGTGTTTAATTTTTTATAGAATGGGACATAGACTGTTTCTAGGCAAACGTTGAATATACAAGTGAACTGAAATTTCAGGTGATCAAATGCTTGCATTTAATGACACCATGCATATATTACATAGTTAAAATACATGTTATAATACTTTAGGTGTTATATAAGGTATATCTTAACTGTACAAATTAGTTTAATTTTTCTCAATAGTTATAGGATATGGCATTTTCTATAGTTTGTTAACTATGAAGTCCTGTTTGACAATGCATCTTGAATCTTGCGCTCATTTCTTAAGCTGCACTATAACTCTTGCTGCAGGATTTGAAAGACTTCATGAGGAAAGCTGGGGAAGTTACGTTTGTGGATGCTCACAGAAACAATCCAAACGAAGGGTAAGTTGAAAAATTGCACCTGCTGAGGTTAGGAGGGCTTACAGTTTAACAGACAGTTTTGCTCCAGAATATAACTGAAAATGCTGCTATTCAAATCAGATTCTAGAATCGGCACAGAATTATTCAAATCCTATCTATTGGGATCATGGAATTTTTCTGAAAGTTATTAACTAGAAAACCCCAAAACCTGTTAACCGTTTTTATTATATGTAGAATCAGTAGAAAACAACTAAGGGAAACAACTCCTTTTCATCGTTGTTTAAAAATTGTTTCCTACACAATCATTTGCTAGAAACAGCAAAATCTCCATGGAAAAGTTCTAAAAACATAGAGAAAATATTTTCATGTCTGTTATGTCCTGAAATTCTAATAGGTTTAGATATTAGGAGTTACTGTAATATTAAGACTTGGTTATACATTTTGGGAGGAACTAAGATAACGAGCAATGTATTTATAATTCTGTGAAAGAAATGTAACATACTTTTGTCACTGCTAATAATTTCTATTGAAATTTTGCTAATGAATCAACAGAGTGGTAGAGTTTGCATCATCCAGTGACATGAAGAGTGCAATGGATAAATTGGATGGCAGTGAGTTGAATGGACGTAGAATTAAGCTAATTGAAGATCGTAAAAGGCGCAGGTATTTTGTTAGATAAAAACACAATATGAATGGCAATAAAATTATAGGAATATTTATATGATCGTTCAGGGAATGTTGCAGAAGCAGTATTGTATGCTCAAATTTTTATATCAAAGCATAAATTTTCTGTCATTTTTCATTTGATAACAGATTTTATATGTATCTGCTAGACCAGGGGTGTCAAATTCAAGGCCTGCAGGACAAACTTGGCCCACATCTTCCTTGGATCTGCCCTGCAGGGCTTCCCTGGAGGCAAAGGGGGCATTTCCCCAGGCTGGCAGCGGCTACTGGGTGGGGATCAGCGGCAGCCACTGTGGGGGCAGCGCTCATGGCAGCAGTGCTCGCAGGGGGGCCACGGGGGTGGTGGCCTGTGGTGACGACAGCAGCCCTCAATGAAATCAAGTTTGAGTCCCCTGCTCTAGAGTTCACTATTCAGGCAGCATCATTTGTACTTTGTTGGCTAAGACAAGTATGGCAGAATCTAGAGAGAGAGTGATGATTTAAGACACAGTCAATGTATTGTTCAAAAACTTAGAAAAGAGAATAACCCATTAAACACAAATGAAAGCAACTGAATTTGCTGCTGCTCCAGTCATTTGTGAGCCACCAAGAATAGATTAAAAGATTTGTATGGCTGCCCATCTTAAATAAACACACTATACCCAGGTTTAAGGGAAGGAAGCGTTTCCTTCTTTCTGTCTTAAATTGTGGAATAAGTGGGAATCAATAAAAAGTAATTGCATCTTTCTACTTGATTTTTTACTGGGTATGGGTTACATTTGGACTTGCTAGATAGGACAGACCAATTACTGTTAATAGATAAATGAATCAATTCATGGAATTCTGCTAAGGTTGTAGAACAAAGCATTGCAGAAATATTTTTATTTTAAATGCTGATGGATGTATTGTGTTCTATGCTGAAATTGAAATCCAAATGTGTAATTCTTGGAAAATAGACTAGGAGAGAGAATTTGGCTATATGCTGAGGAGCATATTCTTGGTGCTTCAAAAAGCAGTAAGTCCAGTTTAGTTGATCGAGAAATGAAGAGAAACCTGCATTTTCAGGATTTATTGTAAATGCATTACTAGAAAGAGATAAACTGTAAAGAAAGTTATTTAAAGACGTAAGATCTTCTATATGATACATATTCTATGATGGGAGACATGCAAAATTGCATACAAATTTCATATTTGGTGACTGCGAAGCCCAATTATAGACTTTCATGTACAAGGAAAATTAATTGCTGAACATTTATTTAGGAGCCGATCCCGTTCTCGAAGTTACTCAAGGTCTCGCAGCAAGTCAAGATCTGCAAGGTCCTCTAAGTCAACCAGCAAGTCTCGTTCTAGAAGCCGCACCCCTGAGAAAAGGGGCTCTCGAAGCCGCACGCCTGAAAGAAAAGGCTCTGAAAAAAATCACTCTGGCACGCAGAATTCGTCTCCATCTCCTCCGCCAAAGAAGAGGTCTCGCTCTAGGTCAAGTTCTGCTGAAAGCTGCACTTAAAAGATATTTTGAAAAATGTGTAAATGTTTAATTTCCAAATCAAATTTTCTACAAGCTTAAATAAGTTGTGGATGGGGGTGTTCTCAAATGAACACAGACATCTGAAGAGTGCACGTAGGTAGGTAAATTGTAAACAGTAAACAAAAAACAAAACCCAATAAATTGGCAAATTATAATTACTCAAATGTAGTATGCACTGTTTGGAGGCCTTGCTGAATAAAGTAGGACACATTGGGAGTGTTTTCTTGGTGTATTCAAACAAACGTAAGACCTAGACCATGGTGTTGCTTTTCAGATGCCTTTGTGCTTTGCACATAGATTGTTTTGTACTTAGCAACCAGCAAACCACCAAGTTGACGACTAATGTGAAGTTTGAAGGTGGACATAGCAGCTCTGTTTAATAGTGCACAGAAAAGTATGTTGATCTTGAATGATTAGTTGCTTATACTACACTACTATTTATATATCAAAATAGCAAATCTCAGAAATGTTTAATGTTACCAGGTTTAAGTTGCAATACATTTTGGAATGCTAGTTTAAGTTAGTTCTTGGTTGAGAAGCGTGTTTCCACTTTGAGTTTGCTCTGAACTGGTAATGAATTTTTCATAATCCACGTAGAAAAGAATCTTCAATACAGCGGTTCAGGAAAATATTTAATCCATTTTATGAGTACGCTGTCATTTTGTAGAGGGTGCCCTTAAAAATTTAAAGACAATGCCACACTTACTGAAGCTCCAAGTTTTTATTTTAATAGCATACAAAGAGTATTGTTCTATATGGCTTCCAGTACAAAAGTAATTGTTAGAGGTACACACGAGATATTGGAAGCAGTAAATTGTCAAATATAATGAAAGATAATATTCAGTTGTCAAGGTAAGTAAAAGCTTAATGTATTGTGATTTTATGAATGCTAAATTGTGAAATGGCATTTTTCTTAGTTCTGCAAAACATGATTTAGCTTTTGTTAATAGCTAGTACTTTGCTAATCCTTAGCTTCGAGATCAACAAAATTATCTGGCTTCCATGTAGTTAAAATGAGGGAATCCATTTGAAATATTTGTAAGCAACTTTAAAAATGTTTAAATGTACTAGTGTGCTATAGTATATAAAACAAATCTCCCCTGTATCTCCCATGCTTTCTGCAGCTTTGGCGGTCTTTGTGTTGCTCATTTAAGCTAAATTGGTAAACTTTTCTTTGTTAACAACAGTTTTTGTTTCCAATAAAATTGATAAACAAAGAAATCCTGATTTGTCAGTCATTATTCAAACATGGATATAAGACTGGGGGAAAGGGACAGAGACCACCGCTGCTCTAGGGCTTCAAATGGAATCGGGGCCCTTTTATTTTTCAGTAATTCCACCTGCTGACTAACCTCTCTCAGTTATCTTGATCTTAGTCTCTCTTAACTTCATTTTCCAGAAATAGGATGCACACTGCTGTTTTTCTTGATCATGAAGCCAAGCATTTACAGTTGTAGCATACGCTTCATTGGTTTGCATTATGATGGTAGTAGTTATTGTTAGGGATAAAGCCATGGTGGCACAGTGGTATTGTAAGCTAATTCTGCTGACCGCCAACAGTTTGATCCTGACAGTCTCAAGGTTTACTCAGTCTTCCATCCTTCCGAGGTCAGTAAAATGAGAACCTAGATTGTTGGGGCCAGCATGCTGACTCTTAAAGCTGCTTAGAGCTTATAAAGCACTAAGAAGTGGTATGTAAGTTGTAAGTGCTCTTGCTGCAAGGGCTCTGGTGGCATTTTCTAGCATGATTCTCCACTGAGCCTTGATAACTAGTCTCAAGTGACTATGGCTAGTTTATCTCGTATTAGCTGCTGTGCTCTGCAATGAAGGAGGAAGCAATGATATTCCAGGTTCAGGTGTTGGCTCACATCCACTTATTCTTCCAGTCTGGATTATAATGTATGGTTGTTCCATCTCAAGCTGAGAACAGCTTCCTCTACTATATTGCATTGATTAACTGCCTGTTTCTCTTCTGTCCAGCCATAGTTTCCTTGGATGTTTCATATATCTTCTCTCATTAGGTCTACTGTTGTAATAGCATTCCATCAATCCTAGGTTCTCTTCTCCATGTATGGTTTGTTCCTGTTTACCAGATTATCATGGTTCCCAACATCTGATGCAGATCTTGTTAATTTGGGTGGCATCTGAGCTGGTTGGTGTGACTTTCCTAGTTCATGTTACTCTCATATTTGAGATAACAGGTGAAGCCCAAGGACCCCTATTGGTAAGGTAGATACCAGCTGGGATTTGAACACCAGGCTCCCACATCAAAGGCAGCATTCTAACCACTACATACCCAGTTGCAAATATGCATGACTTCATGCATGTATAGGATGGATGCATTACTGGACATTCCCACAGAACTCCATGTACTGTTCCCCCAGTTTAAAGACAGCCTTCCGAAACTCTTCAGTCACTTTTGATTTTTACCATTCTAAGTGCCGCCGGCGAGACAATGTTGACTGGCGACGCCCAGGGGGAGAGCCTTCTCTGTGACAGCTCCTTCCCCCATAGATACGAACTATCTTGGACCTCTGTGCTTTCCGCCATGCCGTAAAAACTCATCTCTTTATGCAGGCCGGTTTGGCCTAATCACACCTATTCCTTGTTAATTTTAAGTATCTTAAATTTTAAAGTATTGGTAGAAATTTGTTTTATATTTCTGGCTTTTTAAAAATTTAGCCACTGTATAATGATTTGTGTTTTTAAAAGTTGTTTATATGTTTTGTGAAGTATTTTAAATGGCTGTACACCGCCCTGGGTTCCTTTGGGGAAAAGAGTGGTATAGAAATATAAATAAAACTAAAAAAAAATAAGTAGCTTCTTTTAAAAATTGGCAAGCTCATTCATTTATAACAAAATTAAAATGCGCCACTCTTTTCTTGTCATAGATCCGAGGACTTCCTGCTGAATAAGCTGTCCCATTTATTCCTATGGGGTTTTTTTTGTTTTTGTTTAAGATAAAAGGATAAATCTTCAAGTACTCATAGACATTCTGAACTTCAAAAATGTCGTGAGAATGGATTTACTTTTGTCTTTTTGAGAAAGCTATGCTGGCTTTCTCCCTCAGCAAGATGTTTTTATGCTTAGTTACACTTTTACTTTGATTAGACCATTTTTACTAACATGCCTGATGCAGAAGCTGACTGGTTTAGATCTCCTCACATCCCTTTGAAAAGGGGAAAAATCCTTGAAGAGGCATGGAGGATCTGAGTTTTGGATATATGCCTATGGATGCCTGACAAGAGGGACGTTTCTTGTGCTTCATTGTCATTATTGCTTTGTGTTCACATGGGAATAAATGGAGAATATGATGAAAGTGCACAAGGGAGAGTCAGCATCAGTAGCCTGATCAAAATCTAAGGTTCTTAAAAGGCAAACAATTCCATTGCCTGCTTCCTTTCTTGGGCTTCAGTCATTTCTTCTAGGCTGCTAAATATTATTGTGTTCTTTTTGGTTCTTAGACAAAGCAGCAAAAGTTCTGTTTGGTAGTATTCCCTGCAACATACAACCATCACCTTTTACCTTTTTTGCTCTGCATTGTTCCTCTTGCTAACCAATAGCCAGAGTCTCTTACAGAGTCTTCTGCCTACATCACCTGCCTTGAGAAGCACTGCGTAGAAAAGGTAGCTTCATTTACCGCCGGCTGGTTTTGTCTCACAAAACTAAATTCAGATCTGTTGCAAATTCCATATATACTGTAACTAGACATGTCCCTGCATCTGTTTCTTACCTGACGTATCAGTGAAATGAGTCTGTTTTAGAGAGACAAAAAGAATGTCCTCTCTCCCTTCCTCATTCCTATATATTAAGATAGGTCTTGTTGAGCAACCAAACTTACGACCGCACTGAACAAATGACAGCACAAGTCGTTTTCATACTTACGTCAGCATCTCCCCATAGTCACTTGATCACGCTCCAGGCACTCGGCATGGCTCGCAATTGCAACACTGCAGTGTTCTGCAGCTGCAATGCACAATCAGAAGCATTTCTTTGTTGGCTTCCTACAAGCAAAATGGACATGGAAGCCGACAGGAAGTCTCAAACGGTGACCATGCGACATCCTCATTTAACAATCCATGATTCACTTAATGATGGCAAGCAGAGGTGCTGGAATTTCTGTTGGTCAGTGGTGTAAACACAAGGCATCGAACTTTACAACTGCACCACTCGGCAACAGAAATCCTGGTCCCAATTACTTTATTAAGGGAGGACTACTTATATAGCAGTGATGGCAAAACTTTGGCATGTGTGCCGCAGCGGACATGCAGAGCTCTCTCTGCTGGCACGCGAGCCAAGTCGCCCCAGCATTGCCCCATGCTCAGAAAGGAGTAGCAGCATTAGGCAAGGACATCATGGGGCCATACGCATGCTCAAAAAAAGTAGGGTCGCAGAGTGATGATGTCATGGCCATGCACATGCTCAGAAAGAGTAGCGGCACCAGGAGATGATGTCATGAGCCGCAACTCATTAGTCACGGCTTGTCCAGGCACTCAGTATCCAAAAGGTTAGCCATCACTGTTACATAGTTTAAGGCAGAAGTAAGACCTTTTCGTCTTTATGCATTTCTTAATAAACAGCATCTATTTCAAATACAATGATTTTCTCACAGCATTCATTACCAACTGAGCTAATCCCATATGCTATCTCCAAAAAAACCCCTCATTATTTCTTCTTTTTTTTGGAAAATGGGAAGTCCTGCTATTGAATTATTTACTATTCTTTCAGCACTCTACTTATATTCAGGAATATATTCTCTAACAGGGTTTGCTGTTGAATTAAACCCTAAAATCTTCTAGATATGCTAGGAATATCCTTTCGTGACTGAAGGCTCCGGATGTATGTATTAGACTATAGATCTCATCATTTTTTGACTATGGTTGATGGGCACTATAAATACTTTGGAATATACTAGGGAGAAGGAATGATAAAAGTATATAATTCCTGTTCATAACTTGTCTATCCTAGCTTTTTCACACGCAAATGGGCTATAATTTTATGGAAACATTTATAAAGGATTGTTCTTGAAGACATTTGTTTGACTTCTTGACGAAAAATTTGGAAACCGATTGCTAACTGCAATGTGAAACAGATGTTCTGCTGTAAAGATTAAATAACTGATTCAGAGTAAAACCAAGGGGTATAAGGACATTTTTACTGTAATGAATCAAATCTTCCAGAGGAGAAGAACCAGGGAGAAAAATCTTACTCTGAGAAAATGACTGCCATGAAAAATTTAATATCTCTGGATATTTTTCAGTAAAAGAACATCTGGGAAAAGAAAATAACATTTCCTTTCCCTAATAAAATGTCCAAGAAATTCTTAATGATTATTTTTTTCTTAAACCAAAATTAGAATAGGGATGTGTTAGATTTCCCAGTAAAAATCCTGACTACTGTCTTCTTCCTGGCAAATATATGGCTTTGTTCGCTAACAATTTCTGCTTCTCCTTGTTTATTAGATGGGAATGATTTTTGACCAATTGTGATGCCTCAGAACATTCCTTATTATATTACCTTTAATATAAGATTGAATGAAGACTATCTTGTACATTTCAGGACATCTTCAGCTGTTACCATATATTGCCCAAAGCCATAATGAGATTTTCTAGGTTTTGGTATGTTATGTAAACCCATCTAATTGTAGGTTCACTAAATCCTGTCTTAGTGCATTGTGGAAATCGGTGCATCCACATAATGTCTTACTATTCCCTTTCTGAATCACATGGGATTCAAATGTATCTCAACCCCGCCCCCCCCATGAATTGAAAAACACAATAACCCCTTTCTGTATAAAAATAATTTAAGAACTTTTATTAACTTTTATTGAACATAGAGCCAGGATGGTGCAGTGGTTAAAAGCAGCACTGCAGGCTATTTCTGCTAACTTCCATCAGCTATCAAAAGTTCAGCAGTTCGATTCTCACTGGCTCAAGGTTGACTCAGCCTTCCATCCTTCCGAGGTCGGTAAA
>JANHFO010005139.1:271660-287979 GCA_032468095.1 Pareas carinatus
ATCAGACTTTGAAAACCTGGTATCACTGGATCATGTTCAACAATTTTGTTGAATTAACATTAACTAAAAAGATTTTTTTAATTGGATTTTGAATAAATGTGCAATTAATTGTAACAGTTTTGAATTTTACGGTTACTATCTTCCTTAGTGGGTCATGCGAACCGCTGGGGGTGGGGGGCACTGAGGATGAGTTTGTAGCACCAAGGAGGCGGTGGACTGAAAAAGTTTGGGAACCACTAGTCTACACCTCTGTAATTTTCTGAAGTTTCTCTTCCAAGTATTATTCAGACTTAACTCTGTTTAGGCTCTAAAAAGACCATCAAGTACTGCTTTTTACAGCACTATTAGAATCTACAAAAAAGACACAAAAGAGTATGCAAGCATTCGAATTTTTCAGAACTTTTAATTAGGTACGTAATTGCAGTACAAAAAGAGAGAGGAGATAGAGAAAAGACCAAAACAGATAAAAAAATGAGCACAGAAGTTGCAAACATGAACGATGAAATTGAAACTAATCCTGTCGAGAAAACCTCTGTCTGCAACCTGCAACATGATTGCAACTTGTTTATAGTTATGACCACTAGTGGTTTCTTAAAAGTTTACTTCTTAGAAGATATTTGTCTGCTTTCACTTCTAGCCTTTACCGTGAGATGGCCTCTTGCTGGTTGCACCAACGGTCATTATCAAAGATGTAGTCTGGATTTCAGTATACAGTGCATGCCTGAGGTCATTATACGCCTCCTTAAGCAAACACGGATCCACGCCAATTGATAAATCATTTACAAGGATAAGTCAAAAGTGAAGAGCAAGAGATTAACCAGGTCACCCTGTGTTCTGACTGAATGACGTGTTGGAAGAGCTGAACCAGCAGATTCTAAAGGTTTAGCCAATAAGATTCCCCAGGAACAGAGTGAAATGCATGAGAAATGCAAGACAACGTTTTACCAGTCTGGATTAGCAGCCAAAGCATTTAGCACTGAACTCAACGACTGAAGATCGGTGCTTTGCCCAAACATAAAAATCCCAAAATGATTTTGGTCACTCATTCTGACATGAGAATTGAAAGTCTGAACTTGAAAAATGGTCTTAGGAAGGAAACAACATGGGGGAAATATCACTTAGTATCTCTGTTGCTTCTGTGGCATAATTTTAAACGTTTTCTCTCTTCCTTCATCAAAGCCACACCTGCTATCTTTCAACCTTGACTGGAAAAAGTTCTTTCAAAGGTAAAATGGGAATATGGGGAGGGAAAAAGAACAGAAATTGTTAAGCATAGAACATTAGGGAACTATTAAACATAGATCAATATTGTAAATGCTTCTGTCTGCAGTAATAGAGGTACTACTTACAATCACAATTGAGCCCAAAATTTCTGTTGCTAAGGGCAACAGCTGTTGAGTGAGTTTTGCTTCATTTTATGACCTTTCTCATCACGGTTGTTAAGTGAATCACCGCAGCTGTTAAATTAGTAAAACGTTTTTAAGTGAATCTGGCTCCCCCATTGACTTTGCTTGCCAGAAGGTCACACAAAGTGATCACATGATTCCAGAACATTACAACATGAGTCATAAATATGAGTCAGTTGCCAAGTGACTGCATTTTGATGATATGACCATGTGATCATGTGCAACGGTCATTAAGTGTGGAAAATGGTCAAAGGTCCTTTTTTTAGTGCCGCTTTAGCTTTGAACGGTCACTAAACAAACTGTTGTAAGTTGACGACTTCCTGCAATGCTATAATGCTTACAGAGAAGTCTCTCAAAGTTGGAGTTGAGTTGAAGTCTCTCAAAAAGTTGGAAATGTCCTCAGAGTCAATATTTATTAATCTAAGATATTTACATCCTCATTAAGCACACGAATCATGAACTAGGATGGCTGGATTACTTGACTGTGGTCCTATGATTTAATTTCTGCTTTACACTCAATCATATTCTTTAGGCCCAAGTTTCAAAGCCAGGAACAACTGCTGGCATTATTACTTCAGTTAAGGATAAACGTATCACTTATATGTTGACAACACTGAGCATGGCACTTGAATAGGTCCCACTCCCCTGAGGTGGTTTATTTAAATTGCCAAGGAAATAAATGTTGCATTCAGAAGAAAAAGTTGGGTTCAGGATTTAATTTTTTTTACCAGCAAATGGCTATTTTTCCATGCAAATGATAGTATTTGACATCTTAAGGAAAAGTTAATAACCATTCAAGGCAGGTAGATATTTATTAAGAAAGGAAAAACAAAATTTTCTTACATGCAAAATGAACAACCTCATCTTGATGTGTCTACCACTGACAGAGTTAAGATTAGGATCTTCTTTAAACCCCAAATCCAGAATTAGCCAAGTAATCTATCCTAATCTTAAACAAAATAAGAGAAGCATAGTCTCTTTTGGTACTCTGGCTTACTCAATATGAGCTTTTAAAGTTAAAGTTTAAAACAAACTTGTCAGGTCAACATTCAGAATGTGGCAACCACTGTAAGCGTTTCCATTAAATGTTAGCCATGATAGCTTTCCAAAACAGTTGTCCATTTTGTGCAGCCAACTATTAAAAAGCATTAAAAAGCCATTTCCCAGAAGACAAATGATGAGGCCTAAGGAAAGGAACTTGTCTAAGAAATGGAATATAAGGACAGATGCAAAATCTGGGCTGCAAATCATTGAATTGAGTATGCTTGGTCTTTGTTTTTGCTTTCTGTTTTGCAAAGTGATGAGACTAAAATTAGAATTAGAATTAGAATTTATTCGCCAAGTGTGTCTGGACACATAAGGAATCTCCGGTGTATATGTTCTATTCTTACATATGGGCTATAATTGACAAACTGTGAATACAATCATAAGGCTATAATTTACAAACAATGGTAACAGTGTTCGTGTCACAAAACAGTTCAACATGTCACATGTCAAAACATTTGTGAAAAAGCATGTCATAAAATCCATTAAGCATGCAATAGATTTTTTTATTATTTATTTTAGGTTTGGGACAGTCTATATTTGAACTATTTTTTTAAAGGTTTGGGACAGTCTATATTTGAACAGTCATAGAATACTAATAAGCAACTTACAAGTCAAACTAGGATACTAAATGACACAACTATTATATATTTTAAGATGTAAGCACCAAGCTATTGTTTTACAAATAAGAGAACAGGTAATAGGTAATAAGTAATAGGAAAGATGAGAAGGATAATAATGATATATTTCTTCTAGATAATTTAACAGTGTTGTGCAAGTTAGTTGTTTAGCAGATTGATGGCATGGGGGAAGAAGCTGTTGTGTCTGGTTGTTTTGGTTTGCAGTGCCCTGTAGCGGAATCCAGAGGGAAGAAGTTGAAACAGATTATGTCCAGAGTGTGAGGGGTCCATAATTATTTTCACAGCTGTCTTTCTGAAAAGGAATTTGGTTGAGAAACCAAATGTGACATGAAAAAGAAGGCAAGAAAGTATCTGAGCACTAGAAGTATTGCATATTTGCCCTATAAAGCACTAGCTTCCATACCCGTGCTCTGCTACAGGGGGGAGTACATTTTTTGGTCCGCTGCAGGCAGTCGTGGTCGCAGGCGAGGCCTCAAGCAGCCGGGGCAGCCGATCCTCCGGCAGATCGTCCTCGAGGCCTAAATCTGGTGGGGCGGGCGATCCGCTGCATGTTTTGAACCAGCCAGGGAGGTAGCCAGGCCAGGAGAGAACCGCATGGATCACTTCGATCTTGTTCTTCCCCCTGCGCCACATCAGACCCGAGGGTCTAAAGTCTTTCCCTCCCAGCGGAGCTCGCTTCGGGGCCCCCGATTGTGGCTCGTCCGGCCTCTCCCACCCATGTTGCCGGCGTGGAGAAGCAGAGGCCTCGGGTGGCCTCCACCATACAGTGGAGGCTTTGCAGGTGGAGAGAAACTTCGCCAATCAGCTGGAGTCTCTGAATGAACTCAGTGCCTGCGCAGTCGCTTCAGAGGCAGAGAGAAACTGTTGATCTCAGCATGTGCGCAGTAAGTTCCTTTACTGTGTTTGTCAATAAATCTCAAATAACACACATAAAAAGTAATATTTTGACAATTTCTTTCTTGGTGAGCACCTAGATGAGAAGACGGAGGTATGTAGAAAATTTCATGATTTTAGCTTTAATGGTTGTAGAGATCTCGTGATGAGTCACTCAGTCTGTGAGTTACTGTTTTTGGCATTTATATCTATAGATATAATAATTGCTGTTTCACAGTAGGAAATTGTATAAAGTTCAGAGTACACCCCCTACCAGCTTAAAAAAGAAAAAAAGTCATGGAAAACATACATGCTAGACAAAATGAACTTTAAAAAAAAACAACCTACTTTCTCTTAAAGCAACACATATCACACATCTCACTCCCTATGATCTAGCTGCCTTCTCAAGGGTCCTTATGGACCCCTTTCCCCCTGCCTCCAACATTCCTATTATCTGGCAGCTTGCCTGGATGGGTGAGGCCATCAGAATTAAGCACTATCCTTAGCCAGCCTGGATCTCAGTTCCATTCCTCTTCAAGGAATGACTCAGGGGCCATTCCTCAGAGCAGCAGTATTGAGAATAAAGGTGCCCCTTAAATTCTCCAGGAGCAGACTGATGCTTTCAGCTTACAGATCTCCACATTAAGGAAGCCAACAACTGCTCAGCTCAGCCTGGAGGGGAAGATCTATTTTACTTGAGGATTCTTTCAAATTATTTCAAATTAAAAAACTGCATCTTCAGTGGAAGAAATGTGAAAATTACACTCTCCTTCACCTCTCTCTCTCTCACACATACACACATACTTAGATACATGTGAACCTTTGGTTTAAATGTCTTACATTTTCATAATGCTGTACTCATTTACTTTACAAAGAAAGTTTTAAACCATGAAACATGGCTAAATTTTTTCTTTCTCCTCCTCGATTTTGATGACATTTTGCCTGATCGTTTCCCTTTATCTCAGCAGTTATCTTTGTGGGCCTGCAGTAAATTTATTTATTTATTTATTTTACAACCAAAGCAGTCCCAGAGTGATATACCAGCTATTAGTTATTTCATAATAACTTACATGTGCAGCGGCTAATTCAATCCATTTGACAGAAGTGGGTTGTGTAGAATTTATGAGCTGTTTTCTATTTTAATTAAAAGAGAACCAAATGATTATTTTGGTGTTATGAGATTTTGGATGGGAGATCTAAAAGAAAAGGGAGGACATTTGTGTTTCTTCACTGTGTCTCTTTAATTGTAATCAGATCCAACAGGTAACTTATTAAGCCCTTTGCCTTTTGCACTGCAAAGGGATAAGAGCAGGTAAAGTCCAGTAATTCTTTAACTAGAAGATGGAGCATTTCTTTAGTTGAACAACAAATACTCTTTTGTTTCTTTGGCTCAAAGTTGCTGACCGGATTATCTGCTACACAGCCGACAATACCTCAAAGTAAAGATTGTTAATGTTGCCAAAAAGACAACAAATGCCCTTTTGTTTCCTTGGCCCAAAGTTGCTGACCCAAGTATCTGCTTCGCAGCCAAGTACTACAATGGAAAGAGTATCTGCTTTGCCAAAGATAGACTTGTGATAATCTGTTTCTTCACTCTGTGAGGGATTTGGGAAGGTTCTTTCCTCCAGTTTTTATCTTGTATTTGTGGGAGGAAGCATTGCCATGTTTTCCTTCTCCAGATTTTAGAGCAACTTTTTTTTAATTGTTGTTTAAGATTTTTGCAGAATGCAAAAGTCCTCCTGGGATATCTGGAATAGCTTTACGTTTGGCCTTCAGGAACTATGAGCACAAAAAGATTTGGTTTGGAAAACTAGCTGCAGTCCCATTCAAATGTTAGATTCTGTCTATCCTTAGTCCTGTACGGAACTGCCCAATTGACATGCCAAAAAATTCTACTGTATCTATTCTTAATCTCTGGAAGATGTTCTGTTTGGTGAAAGAAAAGACTTGATTCTGGCCAGTACATATCAAACTGGATCAGATAAGTAGCTGTTAAAACAGAATTCATCAACAAGAGATATTAAATTTCAACTGCCATGATTCTTCAATTACCACATCCTAGATCATGTTAAGGTCATTGCATCCAAACGGCACAAATCTAGGAACATTATTTCAGAAGAGCACAAAATGCATCCAACTTCTATCAATACTTTTTTAAAAACAAGGGATGAACAAAATGTTTTCAGAAGATGTAAAAGATCCTCAGTTTTTTTGAAATCTGGTTATTATAGTACCAAAAACCTAGTAATGAAAGTAAATAGTCTGAGTTTGACTAGGAAAACAGAAGAGTCTACTGGTTTCATTAAGAATCAGTGCATTGTAATATGAGAGAACAGATTTTTCACTAAATCACAGTACTTTTTCACCTCTGTTCAACTGCCTGGAAAAGTGCAGTTTTCTTTACAAGATTTTTCAGAAGTGCTTTGTCATTGCCTCCTTCCTAGGGTTGAGAAAATGTGACTGGCCTGAGGTCACCCAACTGGCTTTGTGCCTAAGATGGGACTAGAACTCATGGTCTCTTGATCGCTAGCCTAATGTCTTAACCACTACACCAAACTGGCTCTTAGATCACAGTATTGTATAGCAAAGTTCTTGTTCAAATCACTAATGATAAAATACAAAATAGACAAGGCAAGATCATTTGTCCATCTCATTTCAGTTCATGAAAGAATGCATAAGCTTTTGAGTTGTTGCATTTTTATATTCATATAGAAAGTCATTCTTAATACCAAGCTCGCAGAAATCAGGTGGAGTTTTTATTTTATTTATTTATTTTTTAAATTTATATACCGAGTTAAAAAGCTTGAAGCATGCATGAACTTCATACAGCATATTTGTTAAATATTTGAAAAACAATAGTTTATTGATACATTGGAAGATAAACTGAAAGAAGTATAACCTTTTCTACATTTTTGAAAACGCAATTTTTTCCTTTGACAAAAAAACTACTGCACGTGATAAATTTAAAGCAAAGCATTTAGATATGGTATTTTAAGTCCAGGTTTCACTTCCTAAATGGAAAAGCAAACAGGGAAGTGAACAGTTTTGAAATAAAACTCAAGTAACTACTGGGAGGAGCACAGCTGTAAGCCACATCCTGACTGGGTCACGATACTTATAGCTGGCAAAAGTCCCTCTTAAGTTAACTACCTACCGATTTAAACCAACATTATTAGTTTTGCACATTAATGAGCAAAATATCTTCTCCATTCTTCTGTGGTGCTTTCAGTTTAGCAGTTTAGATCCAAACTTGCCACTTTAAAATTAGACCGCCTCTTGTCTATAGAGGAAATTGGAATTTTCCTGCTGAGGAATAGGGCAGTTTGGTGATTTCTCAGCCCTTTTAAGTCTTCAGGGCCAGATCCCAGGCTGTTGCAAGGGTTCCCCTCACAAGATAAATCAGTGAAAGTCACCACCTCATTCCTTTTCTCTAACCTTAGTGGATACCCCCTGAACTCAGCATATCCATAGCATCCATAGCATATAAATGTTCCTACTTGCAAGGTCAATTAGTTTTTACAAGAATCATAAGCCACATCTGCACAAGTGAAATGCCAGAACATGCAAGGCCTGTACCATTCTTAATCCCATCAATAGCAAGAACTTCCCAAGTACATAAGATAACATAATGGAAATATACCTTTGGTTGATTCTCCACACCTTAAAAAAGCCTTGATATCTTACAAAACATCATTCATGCCATAATAAGGGTAAAATTTGGAGTTCCCAATTCTACCGTTTAACTTAATTAATGAGATGAATTGCTAATTTTCATTTCTAAATTGTTTGTTGAAAACAGTACTAGATTAAACATACAATAACATGAAGTACAAATTAGTTCACGCTACAAGCTAACATTCACTTTAGCGTGAACCCAAATTCCATTAGTACTATTTTTTTAGACTTTCCAGTAAGAAGAAATCGTTTTAAAGTTAACTTTCTCAGTATATTCAGGCTGAATACAGCACATTTAACCATTTTTTTTAAAAAAAATCCTACTAACCTCTATATTCTAGCCATGTCAGTCTGCCACAGATCCGTGACGACAGCAGTCTCTCATGTCTGGAAGCTACCATTTTAGTAAAGCTGCTGGAACAAGGCCTGTTAAGCCAGTACAGGAAGAGTATCATAGGGGATCCCCACTGATGCTAACAGTATCTTTAATTTTAGTATGCAACAGGGCAAAAGTCTAGGTTTTCCTAGACATTATCAGGAACCGTTTGATAAATGTTCACCTGTCATGAAGTTATTAAAGATACCGCAGAAAAATGGTTAATTAGTTAAAGGTTAACTCGGAATTAAATCATGATTCTGATTTTGAAAATGATAGTCTTAAGATTTCAGATTGTGCTCTGACACTTGACACTAAGGTTCGAAACAGCAGAGGCTGGATCCAGACCAAAGAAACCCTACTCCCTAATTTCACTTCAGCTTCACTTCTTACCTATAGAGCAGACCTGGGCGTTTTGCAAGCCACAGGCCACATCCAGCCCTCTGACTGTCCCTGTCTGGCTGGTGGCAGCAGGGAATAGCAGCGGTCCTTCACAACAGTCCCAATTGGGAAAATAAATTGCCCATCCTTGCTGTAGAGTAGCTAGAAACCTGAAAGAGAAATCAAAAACATGGACTTGGATTTCTAGGAGAAAGTATAAAAAGACCTGTAATAAATAAGCAATTTAATACATGTAAGAATAGTTGAAAGGGCCTTTAAAAGAAAACAAAATGTGACTGAACCAAAGCCTAGATCAGTGATGGCTAACCTATGGCACGTGTGCCACAGCGGGCACACAGAGCCCTCTATCAGCACGCAAGCCAAGTTGCCCCAGCATTGTCCCAGAGCTGAGCATTCTCATAGAGTAGCGGCGCTACGCTATGACGTTAGAGCCATGCGCATGCTCAGAAAGTAGCGGTGCTGGGCAATGATGTCATGAGACATGACTCATTACCTGCGACTCGTCTGGGCACTTGGTGCCTACAAGGTTAGCCATCACTGGCCTAGATGTTCAACCACAGGACTAGAGAAGTCCTCTTGAGTCAACTCTCTGCTGTTGGAAGTTGAGGCTGGGTTCATTTTCGTCTCTCTCTTTTGCTGTGTGTGTGTGTGTCAGAATTAGTGAACATTAGTGAAGATTTTATAACTGAAGAAATGAAGGGATTTATTTACAGGGCACAGATTGTAGGGCAAGTAAAACTTAACCCCGAGGGAGTAACCTCAGATTAGCATTTTCTGAACAGGCAAAGTGAAATACCAAGAAGAAACGGACTACATATGTAAAATTCGATCAACTTCCTTCTGGTTGAAGAGTACTAGAGGGCATCCGGATACTCATCAATACCCCCTTCTCCGTTTAGTACCTTTGGAAGGGTGTCCAGCTCAGTTTCTGCCCTTCTCAAAGACAAATAATAAGATTACTCCAGAAAGGAACAGCAACCCTGGCTTCCAGACTTCCTGACATGGCTGCAATACAAGCCATTTTCTCCATCATATAATCTAATAACAGGGCATTTTAAAGGGATATTGAAGGATGAATGAACTTGAGCCATTTTTGTCAGGGTCTTCCTTCACATTACTGTAAAACCCAAGGGCACCTGCCTGACAAACTCACCCCCAAAGGGTTGGCTGTTCTCCACAGATGGCACAAATAGTCGAAAGAGAGAGAAAATCTCTATCCGGAAACACAGTTGGCAAGAAATAAGTTGTGAACTGTGTTTGCAGGTAGCTCTACATCCAGAGCCAAATTCTGCTGCAAAGTAGTGGTCACTAAGTATACAGAATATTAAAATGAGGGTTGTGAATCTCATGTTAATCAATGGTTTTCCAGGCTTTGATTGCACTTAGGGTCACTTTAAAAAGAGCAACTAAACAAGTTCAATCTATTTATCTGGAGTAATCTATGAGTCACTATTGAAAATCTTATTATTTTGCTCCAAGGGTTTTAATATCCAATAATCAGCTGCAAGGGAGGGAATCTGTACAAGTCTCTTCTCTGCTTTCATTTGTTATGGTTTTAATGGTCTTGGTTTATCAATTGCACCTAAAGAAATTCATCAGCTGCAACATAATTGACTCGATTTTGCTTTTTTAATGTTGGTTTTATCAGTCTTACCGGGAAACCTTTTTTTCCTAGGCATGAAAATAACACATCCATCAGATAAAACCATACTTGGCTGTTTTTAATTGGCTTGTTTAGAAAATAGTAGATCCCAGCTACACCACTAATGCCAATCCAGATTTCTGGCATTATTTTTTTTGGCTAATAAAAAATTGGCCCCACAAACCAACCAATCTTGCATTAGTCAAAATCAGAATTTTATTTTGCCATGTGTGTCAGGACACACAAGGAATTTGTCTTCAGTGATCGTGCTCAATACCTACCTACATACATAACAAGGATACAAACAAGATACATTCATAGACAGTTTGAATAGATAAGCATAATCACGACCATTTGTAAATATATGCATAATCATGATCATTTTTATATATAGGCATATATAGGAATAATCAATTGTGTATATAAGCATAAAATACATTCATAGTCATAAAGTACGTAACATTCATCATGTCGTCATGTTATAAAGAGTGGACATCCTGTCACAAAAACCATTTCATCCTGTCACAAAGACACCCTCTGCACTAACACTGTCCTGTAAGTCAGCTGTTTAGTAGGTTGATGACTTGAGGGAAGAAACTGTCCTTATGTCTAGTTGTTTTGGTTTGCAATGACCTGTAGCGCTGCATCCAGAGGGAAGAAGTTGAAACAGATTATGTCCCGGATGTGAGGGGCCCATAATTATTTTTCCTGCTTTTAGGATCGTTCAGTTTACAGATCTTCAATGGAAGGGAACATCAACAGGAAATTACAAACACCAGGCTACTGATTGGTTCAAACATGACACCAGGCTACTGATTGGTTCAAACATGACATTTTTAGCATCTTCAACCTCTCCCTCGGAAAAGAGATATAGATAGCCCCATGTTCCTGTTATAATGATCATGCATATTATGAAGCAGTCTTCGTCATATGTTTAACTGAACATCAAATTTTGAAAAATGATAATCATCACAGATAAAACAAGTACAAAGTTTGCTACAAATGACTAAACAATATCATCAATGGACTAGTGTTTTGTGAGGGTGTGTTCAAACCGCTTTTGTCTTGTAGTCAAGAAAATCACATGATCATTTTTATGAAATCACAATGAGTCAAAGTTACTCCGTGGACGCTGCGTTCTTTTTTCCTGGTTAGAAATTGCAAGAGACAATATTTCCAAAGTACATGCATAAATTCAGCACGTTCTTCATTTTCACTAAATACAAACAATTCAGTGGAGCTCTGCTGCATTTTAGCTAGATTTTAGATTTTAGCTGATTTCCCAAATCTAACTTTTAGCAGCAAGAAAAGGTTGTAAATGCATTGGATTTCCAATTTCGATGTTTCTTTCTTCTCTTTTCCACATGTAGTCCTTTTTCTTCTTCTTTTGGATATTCCTTTGTCACATCTTGCACGGCAAATACACATACTGCATACTGTTTATACTAGCTTGCAAAAGTATGAATTCAACACAATCAATAATTTTAGTGTCATAAAACCCTGGATCAATATAACTGCAAAACATTTGGTATCTACCATGCATGTAATCATACTAACACCACTGTAAAATGCAGACATTGGTTTTAAGCACATAACAGATGATGCTTAATGTAGACCAATACAGAGGAGACTCCCCCTCTTTCTATATTCTACTGGGGTCTGGGCTTTCTGACTTGAAGTACTGGAAGGCAGTTCTTTGGGAAAAGCTACTTTCTACCTTCAATGTTTGATGATCAACCATGGTGATAAATAATAGGGCAGTGCTTACAAAGGCACAGTTGTTCAAACAAAGCACCTGTGTATATATTTTTTAAAAAAAGCAGCTGTACTTTTCCCCCTGGGATCATGTACAAAGCAATCTGGAAAAAGTTGTGGCTCCTTTAAAGCAGAGCTCTCCAACCTTGGTCCCTTTAAGGTTTGTGGACTTCAGCTCGCAGCTATGCTGGCTGAAGAATTCTGGGAGTTGAAGTCCACAAGCCTTAAAGGGACCAAGGTTGGAGAGTTCTGCTTTAAAGAATTAAACACAGGGGCGACATTGCACCTCTGCACACTCCAATGCCTCTCTTTAGAATCTAATTCAACACAAAAGCCTATTAAATAATGATTAGAGATTGTTTAACAGGGTAAAATGAAAAGAATTGTTTGTTTATTTGCTTATTTATCACATTTAGAATTCTGCAGTGAAACAGAAACTCTAAATCATTTTTAACTTGTTCCAAAGCGAAGAGAATCATATATGTAAAATGAGTATTCCAGCTGCATTATTCTCAGGTGACAGATCTAAAGTGAGGCAGACATGATCACCTGACATCGCTAATCCTTTCTGAGCATGCGCATGGCTGTGTGACATCATCACCCGGCACGGCTAATTCTTTTTGAGCATGCTCAGCTTTGGGGTGATGCTGGGGCGACTTGGCTTGCCATAGGTTCTCCAGCACTGACCTAGAGAGTATTAACTTCATGGTTACCTTTCTCTACTTAGTTTACACATTTATGTCCTCATCACAAAGGAAAGTAACAATTCACCTTTCACCGATGGTGCAGTGCAAGCAACCGTTGGCATATCAGACCCATCAAATTTAGAAGAATTGTTAAAACAGTTCTAGGGGACTGTTCTAACAATTATTTTGTATGGGATAGGAAAGAACTTTCTCAGTCATCTTCCTTTTCCATTTTAATTAGGTCTATCCCTTCCTATTAAATCCTTCTAGTCTGGCACTGTCAATGGAGGGTGTTACTCTGGGGCAGGGTTAGAATTGATTCTTGCTCTGGAAAAAGGAGATAAATCTGAGAGTAAGCCTTGTAGCAGTGTTGAAGCTCAGAACCAATTTCTATCCTCTGCTACACTTTCTGCACAGCATAGGGCGAAGGTGCATGTGGGTTTCAATTAATATAATGCATAGCTGATCAAGGGCCAGGATTCTGTTTTGGCATGAGTATTAATGCCAGATGTATATAACCACTACTTTACTCACAGATAAAAACAAACCAATCCAAGGTTACTGTCAGACACCTTCTACTCAGAAAGGCACCCAACCCTTGTTACAATAACAGTAATTATTATTACATAGTCCCTTATTATGTTCTCAGCACAGATAGCTTTTTTCCCACACATCACTTCTCTCTTGTAATTCACCCACAATGATTTCCCAACTATCCAGAATTGCTTCTATATATTCTCCTGAATGCTATAGCTACTTTAATGAGTAAGAGATGCAGAGATAAACATGACACTTCCATGTCTCAATCATTTTAATGGGTTTGGTGTCTGGGTTAGTTAAACTGGTCATGTCAGCTGAGAGTTCTAGGAGCTCCAGTCCTAATAGTAGGGCACTGGATGGATAGGTGTGTACACACACACATATATACACACATATATATACATACACACACACACTGGAACTGTTTTGTGCTCATTATTCTGTTGTGTCATGATTGAGTTGAGGATAATGGTGAGCCTAAGCTATGCAAAGCATGGGTTAATAATGAATTTTTTTAAAAAAAAGAGCTACAGTATACAGTCCCTTTGATCAAAAATTGGAGCATTATGACTATCTTTGAGAATCTTTAGCAGCTGGGAAAAAAAGGATCTGAACATACATAAGCAACACCAATTGAAATCATGGAAGATTAAAATGGGCAAATTCTGTTCATGAAAAGCTAACAAACTAATCCCCATCCATTCAAACTGTACAGATTACCGATCACCCATTGAGACAAATGTGTTCTCTAATATCTTTTGAAATATTGCTCCAAATTATAGAACTAACAATGGCACATGCTCATGATAAAGTTTATTAAAAATAATACAAATCCAAACCTAGATCTCCTCATCTCCAAGCAGTTGTGCAAAAGGCTCCATGTAAATTCAGTTTCATTTAGACAGGGTTTCAAAAGAGTAGCAAGAAACACTCTAGCAATCCAGCAACAAACACTTACCTGCACACCCAGAGTTTGGAAACATTTCAACACTGGCTTAAAAGTTGCCTTAATTTCTTTCACTTGCCTTCTTGGAAACTGCTATAGCATTCTGACAGAATATAAAAGAACTAGTGTTACTGGCAAATGGTTCTGCTATGTAAAATTTTAGCACAAGGAAAATACCATTTTTCCAAAGAAAAAGTCCTATGCAATCATACTACGCTTATAAAATGTAACTTTATATTTTATCTCTTTTCAAAAGAATTTAGCATCCCATAATCTCCAATAACCCCACTGTAATCTTTAAAAGTCTTGAAAGTGGTCTGCTTAAGCATTAGATTTGAATTCAAATTTCCGATACAGCATAAGATTGTATCTATACCTATAAATATATATACTACTGTTACTAATGGGCTTTCTTGGAATGCCCATTTTCTTTAGGGAAAAGAAAAGATTTGTGGATGTGTGTATAAGTAGTCCTTGACTTACAACCACAATTGAGCCCAACAATTTATGTTGCAAAGTGAAACATTTGTTGAGTTTCCCCCCCATTTTATGACCTTTTTTGCTACAGCTGTTAAGCAAATCGCTGGAGTTGTTAAGTTAGTAACAAGGTTGTTAAGTTAATCTGGCTTCCCCCCATTGACTTTGCTTGTCAGAAGGTCACAAGTTAATCGCATGATGCTGGGTCAAAGCAATGGTCATAAATATGCGTCAGTTGCCAAACATCCACATTTTGACCACTTGACTAATGGGATGCTGCAACGGTTGTAAGTGTGAAAAACGGTCTAAAGTCACTTTTTTTAGTGAAGTTGTGACTTTGAACCATCACTAAATGAATTGTACTACATACATATGATAAAGGATAATTCTGAGCATGCTTTGTTTCAATTTTACATAAGGCTACTGTATCTGGATTGCAAAAATCTTGATAACTACTAGATAACAGCCAACATTTGTTGCTGCTATCTGTCATCTGGATTTTTGCAACCTAGATTTGGTGGCCTTCTTCTTATATAAATAGAAACTTGAATCACTGAATGATGAGGCTTTAAAGTAGTGATCCCAAAACTACTGCTATCCACATTCCTCAACTAGAATAGCATTCAATGATTCTATAGTGTAGGAACTCTGGAAATTATACAACATATTTGCAAGGGGGAACCAGGCAGGAGTATATTGTTTTGAGTTATCAGAACAGGTCTAGTTATTGCTCTTGTCAGATCGGTTTTTCCACTCCTAACATGATTCTCTAACTGGATACAATCAGCACTGTAGATACTCTTAAGGTTTTCCTTTAGGCTTGATAAGGCCCTCTGAGAGTCTATTTAGAGTTGATTGCAAATTGATTTTTAGTATTCTGAAAGAAAACAAATGCAATGGAACAATAACATGGCAGAGAATTTAGGTTTGGCAGCAACTGAAAACTGTTCTTTGCCACAAAGCATCACCTAAACTCAACAATAATCCTTTTTCTCATACCTGCTTCTTGCAAGATTAAAAAAAATATATGAAAAAAGTACTGGGATTGACCTACCCTCCCATCTCCCTACAGCTTCTTTTTCTAAAGTGACCTATTTTACAGTTGTTCTGGATTATTGAAAACACTTATATTGGCCCATGAACTTGCAGAGGGCTTGACAAACAGAGATAAAGCTAGCTCCCTGCCCTGAAGCATTTACAGTTTAAATAAGAGCAAACAAACATAAGATAACACTTTGGGACGACAATACCAGCAGAGCTGGGTGTGGTGATTATTAGCTATGAGGAAAGGGGTGCGTTTGTGTTCTCCGCGTAGCAAACTAAAGAGAAGGTAACTAAGAGACAAAAAAGATAGCAGAACTGTTCAAAATTACAGAAGGCACTGAAGAACAGAGTGACTGGGTTCACGACATCATATTAAACCATGCTTTGCATATTCCCAACTGTTTAATAAGCCACAAAAAGCAAATAAATCAAATTGTAGCTTAACACAGTGGTTCTCAACCTTTTCTTCACCAAGGACCCCCCTTTAAATACCTTTTGTAGCTAGGGACCATGGCCACGGACCCCCAAGACTTAATTCAAGATTTAAATCATAACATTTCTTCAGGTTTTCACAAACTCCGTGATGACATTACAATCCCCCAAGGGGTTGCAGCCCACAAATTGAGAAGCAATCATCCAATCACTATGATCAGTTAGATAATACACTATGCCCTGGGAATACTGTATATAGTTGGTATTTATCAGAATTGATTATATTTATATATTTTATATTTATATTTATTGGATTTGTATACCGCCCTTTTCCCCGAAGGGACTCAGGGCGGTGAACAGCCATAAAAATACAGTGAAAG
>JANHFO010005139.1:333020-345147 GCA_032468095.1 Pareas carinatus
TGTTTGTAGGAACAAGCAGCCTCCCTTGTTGCAGGAGGAGGCCAGGATTTTCTGCATGGCAGCTCAGCCTGAGAACAGTGCCGGAGCTGAACATTTGATCTTGTTCAGTTATCACCAGCCATCCCCTTCCAGGCTGCTGTAAAGCAATCCGTTCCAGTTGAAAGGGTTTATCTAAAGGAGGATCAGTTGTCAAAAGAGACAAGCTGCAACAAGGCGTTGGAAAGACCAGGGAGGAAAGGCTCCACCTCCAGGATCTTCTCCCGGGCTTACCTACCCATCATTAACTAACCCATATTTTATTCAATTGTTTATTTAGAGTTTGCATGATTTCAGAATCCAAAATTAACCACACGGGCTGGGTATCTATAATAGATTAGACTAAGATCTATTAGCTGTGGTGAACAGAGCCTATGATATACAGTGCATTTGTTCATAGGATATTTCAAAACTGATTCATCGTTATTATCAGGGACTGAATGCAACGAAAGAACACCTTTATCTTCATCATTCTCTAACTCAACTCTCTGTAACCTATCGCCTCTCAGCAGCCCAACTGAGACCAAATTCATAGGCCCGGAAAAGCTGATCTAAACAAATACTCCTGGTATTTAAATAGCCTTCTTGTACATGATCTCCATGATTTCTGGTGAGGGTTTATAGGAAGGATTTCTTTTGGTTTTCAACTCAATGCTAAGCTAGATCTTAGAAGAGGTAAAATACTAGTGAAGTTGCCTGGGGTCACTCAGCACATTGAGCTGTACACTAGCCATATGGTTTGAATCCATATAGCATACTACAATAAATCACAAACTCACTAACCACATTTTAGCCTAGTGCAGTGATGGCCAACCTATGGCACATGTGCCAAAGTGGGCACACCGAGCCCTCTCTGTTGGTATGCGAACCAAGTTGCCCCAGCAGCACCCCAAAGTTGAGCATGCTCAGAAAGAGAGTAGTGATGCCGGGTGATGACATCACAGGACCCTGCACATGCTCACACGCCTGACGATGTTGTCACAGGGACCTGCTCATGCCTAGAAAGAGTAGCGGTGCCAGATGATGACATCATGAGCTGTGACTCATTAGCTGCGACTCGTCCGGACACTCTGTGCCTAAAAGGTTAGCCACATCGCTGGCCTAGTGTATGCTGTGGAGTCAGTCACTGGGTTATGTAGAAGTTCTGTTCTTCCCCATGCTTTGTTATGTTTGTTTATTAGTTTGCTTATTTATTACACAGTGAAGCCAATATGCTTCCTGAAATCCTTGACTGCTTCTCCACCACTGACCCCACAGGGAAGGCTATAGCTTCCAGCCTTGTTCCATGTTTCTTTCGTTTGTAAAGTCTAACCCCAACCAAGCATGATGTGATGTTATGCTGTATAGGCAATGTGCAGGGGGGAGGGCAGCCTGAAGAACCAATTGCAACTGACTCCCATAGCAGGAGAGGCCACAAGATACAGATTGATGGCAGTCTCATGCCTTTGCTAAATTCTGGTTTCTTCTGCGTACTTTCTTCTGTGAAACAAGATTGTTCAGATCGTGGAGTTTAATTCTGAGATTTAGAATTGCACATATCCTTGCTTTTTTGCCTCAGATGCAGTGCTGGTTGATTAGCCTTTTTCTACAGTTAGGAAAAAAGGAAGCTTAAAAAAGCTTACTCATATGCTGAAAAAAGAAACCATGTCCACTGTATTTTTTTCTGTTCCTTTTCTCTTAAAGTAGCCTTCTCCAAAGGAGCTTTCTAGATGTTCTGGGCTCACAGTACCCATACTCCCTAGCCAAGAGTGTTTGTCCTGCAACTTCTGCCATACCCAGTCAGAGACCCTTGTGCCTGATTGGAAACAAAGTCATCCAAGGCAGTGGAGCTCTTTATAATCATGACAACATGATTACATCATCTCTTCCTCCAACAGTTTATGAGCATGTTCCAGTTGTAGAGCCAGTTGACATTTCTTTCAAGCTCAGAATGGATCTGAGGGATGAAGGATAGTATCGCTAGGATTAAATCACTCAGGGCCTTTCTTGCCCAAAGTGAATCCATCACGATGGCATACTCACCTGACCTGTCTCCAGTCACGGTGGAGTTCTTAAGACTGTTCACGGCAAATCACCCTTCTTTAACCTGGTGTGTGATGGAGCAGGTCTCTCATTACTGTTGTCCAGCAAGGTCTTTGTTATTTGGAATAGTGGGAGTTGTAAACCAACACATCAGTTGGGATACAAATCAGAAAAAATGGGATGGCAAATAATTGTGTTTCAGGCAAGAGGACTGGCCCTTTCTTGTATCTTGATTTTTTAGTGTGTGACTCAGACTTCTGTTATTCAATTCCACTTCTTCTTTGCACAGGGTCTACTGGATGGAAGTATTTTTTTAAAAGGCCACAGCCAGGCCTCAGATAATAAAACATTCAGTTTCTTGCTCCAAGAATGATTGCTGGTATTTCCATCTTAAAAACTGTGAGGACAGGGATGATCAGCTGCGAGGCACATTAGTCAAGTCAATTCTAGGTTACATGGAAAAGTCATTTGGTTTAAAGTAAAGCAAAAGTTTGAGAAAGCCCCCAGTTTACAGTAAGAGGAAATTGAGACCCAAATATCACGATTAATTCCTAAAATTGGGAACACGTAAAGCTGCAAAACTGTGCTTGTTACAATTATAAAAAGAAATATGAAGTCCTAGCATGTGGAGTGAGCTACAGTAAAACCTTGAATTGCAAGCATAATTAGTTCCGGAAACGTGCATATAATCCAAAGCACTCGTATATCAAAGTGACGCCAACTGAGACCAAGTATTACCCACAATCGCACAGCAAGAGAGCATGCATATACTGTATGTACTATTCACAATGCAAGACATCACTCGTTTATCAAGGTAACATTTATTTAAAATGTTTGCTCGTCTTGCAAAACATTCACAGACCAAGTTACTCGCAATCCTAGGTTTTACTGTATATGCCTTTAGAAAAATATATGTGTTCTAAGGGAGCAAAGAAGTACAAGCAAAACCTTATAGAGTTACAAGAAAATTTAGGATCCTTTAGTATAGTATAATAATTAAAAAAAAGATAAATAGAAGTGCCAGCATAGCCCATGTTACTATTTAGTCTGAAAAGTAAAATGTTCCATTGGCTCAAAAGCATGTGGGAGAGCTTCCACTCTTTCTCTTGCTTCTCTTATTTTTGTAAGCACATTTCTCAAATCGAGCAGTTTGAAACTGCTCTATTTTGTCTGTTGATTAATCATCAGCTATAGAAGTGGTGGTGGTTGTGGGGACCTAAAGGGTAGAGAGGAGCTGAGCAAACAAAATAAATCCATTGTTCCTCACCCAGAGTGTCCCTCTTTGCATGTGTTGCCTTTGAGCCCTCTTTCTCTGTTGTCATGCTGTCGTGAGGGAGTGTTGGGTTGTATAATGCGCCTGCTCTCCAACAGCTCCTTTTCAGATTAGTAACCAAGATCCTTTCATCTAGGTATAATAGGCAGACTCTCAATGCAAGAATGTGATGCAAGACCCTAGTCTTCAGAAAATATAAGAGTTGTGATCCAAATTGAACTGAGGCTGAAAAGAGCCAAAAGAGATCAATTAAAACTAAGCTAGAATATTGTCGCCCCAAGTCGGCATTTCCATTCTCAGGATACTTGTTTCAACGATTCCTGAGAGGCATCTCTTGAATCCAGGTTGACACTCCTACAAATATAGCCCGCAATCCAGCAGCTAGTGAATGGATTGTGCTGTCTAGCCAACCCCATAACTATCAAAGGGATGATCATCCAATGAAAGTCACTGGGACAAGGCTTCATATGGACCAGACTGCTGGAAAGGTAAATAAAAAAGAGCCGTTTCATTCAGCAGGTTAAAATATTGCAATGTCATCCCATTAATTGACTCTTTTTGCACGCTGCGCAGACTTGGTCAGGAATTAGAAGAAATTCAAGAGGAACCATTGTTTTTTACTTAGTTGATTCTAAACATAGAAGCTCATGTTTATATAACTACAAGATGCTTTGTAAAGTTCCAAAAATAGGCTCAACTTTTAACTCCAGGGAATGCATTGAGACTATTCCCTAGAAAGGGGGTCTAGTCAGAACTGTTTTTTCAGTGGTTGTAAATATGACTCGGAAGTAGACGAGACATTTAGCTGTATAGATATTTTTTTGCTTATTTTAACAAAAGTATTTTAGTCAGTAATTTTATGCTTTGTTAGAGAGAAGGAGAGAGAAATGTTATTGAAAAATTCTTTCAGAAATTGATACCATGTGACAGACACTATTTGGGGAGTGGGGAAATCTCCATAACATTTGAAACAGCAGACCAATATACAAACCAACAAGATGAAAATGCAAATTTTCCAATATTATGTTGGTCTGTGATTTCAATTTTTTTAGGTGAAAGCTATGCAGGGATCTGGATTTGAAAAGAAAATACTTCAATATGTGGGTATGCACATTGCATCTGTTGGCAACCCCTTAAAGTGGATAAAGGTTGTCCCGAAATCAAATATTGGTGCTCCAAAATTGTACCATAATCTCAAGGAAAATGCACTTAGATTAAGGAGTTGCCAATAAGTGGTACATTTGCACCCATACATGCTTGGAAGTACCTTGCCCCCTTCAAATCTGAATCATTACATTGGCATTATCACTACATGATTCCCGACAGCCTCCTCATGATATGATGGAATGATCATCTATTCCTAAAACAGAGCTGTCCTCCAGGTATAATTAATCTGCCTGTTGGCTAGTAATTCTGGTAGCAGCATTTATAGCACATATGTAGCACCTGAAGGCAGAACAAAAAGCAATGGATGAAAACTAATCAAGGGAAAAAACCAATGTAGAACTAAGGAGAAATTTTCTGACAGTTAGAACAATTACTCAATGGAATGACTTGTCTTCAGAAGTTGTGGATGCTCTCTTTTAAGAAGAGATTAGATAACCATTTGTCTGAAATGGTGTAGTAGGGTTTTCCTGCTTGAACAGGGGAACTGGATGAAGCTAGGTTAGGGAAGGCTGCCTTAAATGATGATTAGTTTTGAGGGCTGATCAACTGAAAACATTTTTTTGAGATATATCTTTGTCCAAGTTCCCAAGTTTGAAGCATAGAGTTTCAGATCATGTTTTGTTATATTTGTTTATTAACTGATATAAAAGTTGGAAAGAGAATCCTGGCAAGCATGAAGACAGATAATGGATCTCAGAAACTGCAGTCAATGAGTCAGTGTGGTACACTGGTTCAGATATTGATTAGAACCAAGTTTGTGTCCATCTGCTGAAGCTCACTGACTGACATTGGACTAATTACTGTATTCCCTGTCAGCCCAGCTCATAAGCTTGCTATGAGGAAAAATTGGAGGATGCCACCTTGAGCAGTCCCGAGAAAGATAAGGTATAATTCTAATAATTAAACATATAAAATAAATCTCCTGAACAATATTATACTTTTGAAGCCCTTGTCTATGCCTTTATTCCTGTCAAGTGGGTAGACTGAATAGCTGAGGTTCACCAGCCATCACAGCATGTCAAAAACATCTCTTCAGCTACTGATACCATTGAGTAAAGAGATCCTTTCCCTTAGTCAAAGAGCATAAATGTTGTAAATGTGTTCGTGTTCAGGTTGTCAGACTCGACTATGCTTTTTCTTTTCAAGTATTACATCCAATTTTCTAAACTTTGGCTTGTACTTGTGGCAGTTCTAAAGTAAAACTAAAATCATGATTGACTTTTGAAGTATTATTATTTCTTTTCCATTACATAAATGTCCATCTAGTAAATCCCAGAAAATGAAATATGTTGTAGATTTATCACTTTATCTACGCATGTTGTAATATTACAGAGTAAGGGCCCAAAAAGTTGAATAGAAGGGCAGGTTTTCAGAGCCAGCTGAACAGAATTCTTTGCTTCAGAGACTGCCTTGGAAATGGATGATTTATGCCCTCCAGGATGGTCCTAGCAACTGATGGGTGGTGAATCATCTTTCTCACTCCTGTATTGCAGTCTCAGCAAAAATTCATTTCCTACTGGTTAAAGACACCATTCTCATCTTTCATCACAGAAGTGAATAGAAACTAGATAGATCTTCCAATAAGTTTCCTGACAATTTGCAATAGATCACAAAGACTTTTCTCTTTCAACAAATTTAAATTTGTCCACAAAAGTGAAGAAAGCTTGATGGAAATAGGAGAAGGTTTGTATATAAAAGGGTATGGGTGTGACCCAGTGACATATCATAAACTATTATTTGAAACCTCCCTCAATTTCAAAAGAGGCATGGCCATGTTGGGAAAAGACAAGTTCAGTGCTCTGAGAAACATGCACAATTAGTTGTGCAGTGCTTTGAGTCCTGGTCAATAGCTATAACATCCCAGCTTAAAGATTTTAGCATTATAAGTTAAAAATGCCATATTATTCAACTGGTTAAAACCAAAAATCCATAAGCATTAAAGGAGAGCTTTAGAATATAAGTATAGAGTATCAAACAATTGCCTTCATGTCTCACTTGTTTGTTTGTTTCCCCTGAAGCTCTGAGAATCCCAGCGCAAAGACATCTTCTGAATGTGGTTGCTTCTCTGAAGTCAGGTAGTCCAATGGGACCCGACTGGTTCAGATGCACCAGTTCCTTGTAGCCTAACTTGCACAAGGCAAGTACGGCACCAGGACCAAATGCCTCATGACACTGCTTTCCCGAACCCAGCAAATCACACTTCACCTTCTGTCCATTCTCGATTGTAGTTAGCAGATAATTAGTGGTGATAAAATATCCATTTCCTTCATAGTTGATCACTCTTGGCCATTTGCGAATTCCAGAACATCCAGATATCCTCCGGTGCAAAGCGCTTGCATAACTGTGTTCTCACTAATAGCATTCTCTCCCTGCTGCAATAATGCTGTGGGCTAAGGAGGTCTTAACTAAGAGGCAGGGCACATGTTTCGCATGCCCGAGATCATAGGCTTAATCCCTGACTTCTTCAGTTAAAAAGATATTATCCTAAAAAGTTGCTAGTCAGAGTATGCCTTACTATAGATATACCAGTACTTTGATCAAGATAAGACACTTTCATCAATCTTTGAAACTAAGAAATCCCATTAGAATTCATTTGAGGACATCGTTTCCTATGCTGCTCAGAGACATTGGATATAAGATGGTCGGCAAATACATTTCCTAAATAAAATGGAGTCTTTCCCTACCGGTTCTGGTGATTACTTTTACCACTGTTATTTTCTGATGGAACTGCCAACATAGGATGAGGATCCATTTGATTCAGGGTTTTTTTCTCCTGAAAAACATAGTAGCCTTTCTCGATTGGCATTACTGTATTGCAATTCACTTAACAAGGAACCGCCCTTGAAAATGAATGCAAAATGTCCTAAGGGAACAGTCTTACCACCATTCAGGAACAATTAAGGTATTTGTTATCAGCTACAAGGTTCCGTAGGGTTCATTCCCATACAACTTTGACCACCTGGGCTCTGCGAATACTCGTGGAAGGCCCTCTGTCTTTTGAGAACTAAAACATGCAAAGGCACTAAAGTGAGCATTTAGCATCTGGGACCTAGTGGCATGCCTTCTCTCCGGCATTGCCTGCTCTTGCGATTATCTATCCCCCGATGTGTGGTTGGTCCCAAATTTGCAGGCCTTTGGAAAGGCAGCTAACAGTTGGTATTTTCCCTTGGGCATTTGAGTCAGGATGATCAGAGTTCACATTAGGGGGGAAAGAACAAATTTTATTCTATGAACCACAGGTTTTTTTACACTGGATTTCCTATTTTTGTTGTAGTGCACTTGTTTTTCTATATCTCCTTGTTTTGTGACTTTGAGCTTTCGTGCTTCTTTTGCCTCTCCCTCTCTCTCTCTCTCTTGTTTGATGAAAAGTTCTGAAGAACTTGAAAATTTGTCCATGCCTTTGTACTTTTTTCGTTGGCCCTAAAAGACATATTTCCCCCCTTCCTTCTTCTCATTGACCAATATCTTGTTCCTTATGCTGTTTCTTGGCTGTTAGTGTCATTCCAGGAGATGATATCACCCAACGCATCCGTTGAAGTATCCTTAGGTGTCTAATGCCATGGGGCTACAAAAATCTATCGGGGCAAGGTTTTCAAGTTCACGCATTGCACATGACCGATCAGCTGCTCTAGTCAAAACATTAAACTAGCACCTTCTACCATCAATGATTCTCTTTTTCAGTAGCTGAATGGTGAAATTCTCTTGATTTCGACCTTGGAGGCTTAGCTATCTACCCTCACACTGAATGTTAGCTCCTGATGCTGGGGAGGACAAGGCACATAGAGTGATTTGGCTTTGCTGACCAGTCTGTATTTGGTTAGCACATGGGAACCAGATAATATGCAGTTGCCTTACTACTGATTCACTGAACTTTAGTTTACCAAGGTCAAAGAGTAAATTTTCCGAGCAGGCTCCAGATTCCACACATCTTTTTCTGCAAATAAAACTGGGCCTCAACTGGCATTTGGAAACTAAACAATGTGGCCATATAAAACATGTACAGCTCCAAACCAAATTGTGTCAGAACGATCCTTAAACTGATTGGATATATAAATACAGAAAGTAGCTTTAGCCCACCAGTAGGGCTACATATAGTAAGTTCCTAGGTGGCATAATTGTAGGTCCTTCTGTGATGAACATTTGAACTATATTGCATAGCTGGACTTCTAGGCTAATTAGCTGTGTTAATTTTTTGTCCCTTTCTGGCTACAGGACACGATTTGTGGGAACTGTGAAATGGGATTTCATGAATAGTTCTGCTACTGGTTCAGTCCCAATAATTCAATATGTATATCTTTGTGTATATCTATCTTCTTGTAGGCATTTCTATGGCTTTAGCCTTGTTATTTTTAAAAAATTTGGAATAATAACTGACAGCAACTTCCTAGAACTAAATGTTTGCCAAAAAACATTCAAAAGGCCTCACTGTATACACAGCTTCACAGTTCTGTCCTTTGACATCTATTCTCATGGGGACCTCAAATGTCTCAGTACTCGGTTGTGGGAATGGACAGATGTTGAGGCCAACTGTTGCCTTTCCCCCAAAAGGAAATGAAGTCATTTGTTGGTAGAAAGACCACTTCAGAGGTCTGGATTTGCTGAAAGAAATAGTGCTACAGATTCTGAAATGCCCATTTTATAAGTTCTAGAATGTCAATTAAGATATTTTGGAAATATCTACAGATGCAAAAAGTGCCACAGGTGGAAATAGATCATTCTGTAGAAGAGATGACAAATGGTCTTGAGGCAGATTCTGACACAGGCCTATATAAACAGTTGAATAAAGGCAGCATGAGAACAGAACAGAACAAGCAAGTACCCAATGTCTTTTTCATGGAAGCCCCAAAAGGAGGAGAAAGAGCAATCAGTAAATATCTTGGTATTTGCTACAGGTTCCAAATTATTAATCATTCCATGATGTGAGACAGATGTTGTGGCAAAGAAATTAAAAACAAACATCAGGCTGGGAAAGGCAATGGAGACCACCATGACACCATTCTATAATTCCCTATGGGTCAGTTCCATAGAGTTTCAAAATAACTGGACCAATGAGCAATGGGAGATTGAGCAAATCATATAAACAACAAATCCCAAGGTCCGCAATCAGTTTAGTAGAGTGTCTACAGTGAACCTCAGTTCCCTACTTGGAAGGTGGGTGTGGGGAGAAAGATCTTTGCTCCAGTGTCTTCCAAACGTACCTTACAATATTCTATCCAGATCTGTTTGCATAACACAATGTACTCTTTTAAAAAAAGTTAACTATGTTCACACTGATTCTTAGGTTCTTAGATCAACAAAAGAATAGTAAATTAATTCAGAGGAAAGAATTCCGTCTTACAAACAATTAATCCTGCAGTGGAAGCAAAATACAGCAGACAAGAGACCAATAATTAGGGAGGTATTATTCCCCCCCCCCAAAAATGAAGAAGAATAAAGACATGAAGAATAATTAGTCACAATGGGAGCTAAAGAGGATGAAATGAGTCTATTATATGAATGGATAAGTAGGCCAAAGTGGCTGAAGATATTTCACCATTGTTTTGACCACATTGTTTGGAAATACACTCCTAAAGTAGTGTTAAGCACTTACTGCAAATAAATTATCCAGTGTGTCATGGAACAACTTCCACCACCCCAGGTAGCAAACCAATGAATATATTATAAGGGGATGATGAACATTTTATTTCACCTTCTCTGAGGGCTAATGGTTTGTGGAAGACTACCTTAACAGGACAGTCCTAAGCAGTTTGAAGCTTGGAGCTTTCCCTTCTCATCCAGAAATGAGTAAAAAAAATACTAGAGATAAGAATGATCTTTCAGAAGATAGCAAACCATTTTGATATTCTTGTCAATAAAACTACATAATACATTCATGAAGTCACAAGGAGTTAAGATCAATGTGAAAAGAGACTCAGCTATTAGTATGATTTATCTTCCTGATCTTCTGCAGTGGTTCAGCCATACTTAGTGTACTGAGTCCGGTGGCGGGTACCACAAAACTCAAGAGACATCATACTTTAAAAAGAACATGGAAAAGCAGTGCAAGGCAAAGAGGGTAAAGAATGGTGAAAGTAGCACTGCACTGTTGTGACATACAACCCCACACCTTTTTTGCACGAATTATGATTTCGCACATTGATGTCACAGTATTGTATTTGTCCCTCTGACCTCACCCCATGCCATGACTAGGAATGATTGAAAAAGATGACATGCTTAGCTTGCAAAAGGGAAAACTGATTGTTGATAGGAGTTTACAAACGCCCAAAAGGGTGTCACATGTACCAGATGATGGGCATGCTCTTTGTTGAAACTGGGAGTATGTCAAGGACCAAAGGGTTGAAATCCAAAGAAAAGTGATTCAGGATGAGTATTAGGTCGACTTTGATGGTAAGCTGTTAAGCAGTTTGCCCAGAACAATAGTAGTCTCACTCTTGCTGGAGACTTTCCAATGGGACCTGGATGGGGATGGTACCATGAGCACAAAATGCTAGTGTTTATGCAGAAATCCCTTAAGGAAAAGAAGAGGATGACTTTCATTTAAAGATAGATATTCTTGTCATTTCTTTATAGAATCTAGTATTTAATTTGGATTTTTTGAGGAAACTTCTGTCAGTCACTTCAGTCCTGGATATGGGCTCACAACATTGAGTGTGTTTGACAACTGAAACAGTTTATTTCTGGTACCAAATACTATGGTAATCAGAACCAAGTAAACTTAGCATTTTCTTTGAAACACTTTTTGTAAGGAGTCTGTTCCATAATTTGTCTCACTCCGGCTTCTAACTCTAGCAGATTTTTCCAAGAGAAAAATGAGGCTTTCAGCTTTGCACATCTTCTTCATAGGAATGGCCTTTGTATATTTTTTTTATATCACCAGAGAAAAGTATACAATGTGGAGACCTCCAAGGTCTCCACACTATATGTATTTGGAAGAACTCCAAGGACTTTTCCAAGTCTATTATTCTACTTTCTATGGAGTAATGGCTTGGGTGGTGCATTGGAATCTGTTCAAGAGATTTCTTTTAATTTCATCTTCTATGGGATACAAGGGTTGAGATTTGGGGGAATTCCAGTTTGTGCAGCAGGGAAGTGAATCAGTGAAGAGATATCTGTGCTCTTATTCACAACATATTGAGGTTAGTAGCAGTGAAGATAATATGCTTTTAATAGAATGGGGAATGAAAATGCACAAAGGATCACAAGAAGCCAAGCAGAAGACGTTTGTTTATGTAGCAACTCACCCAAATATAACTGAATGACACAGATTATGAACTTCATAAATTTGGTCAGTTACAAGAGTCAAAACCAACTAAACAAAAATCCATGGGTGTATGCGTGTGTGGTGGTGAGGATCCTCTTTTAATTTCCAAATGCTAATACTTTTTTAGAAAGAAATCATGATTCTTCTACTTGATTCGAGCTCCATGGTTCTTCTTTTAGAGCTAATATTTTGCCGCCATGACAAAAATTTCATTTTATTGCATGTTCTACCTTGTTTCCCCGAAAGTAAGACATCCTCCGAAAATAAGACCTACTTACAGTTTTGTCTCTTGCTGAAATATAAGGCATCCCCCGAAAATAAGACCTCCCCGATAATAAGGCCTCCCCTCCAGTGCAGCTGAAGCAGAC
>JANHFO010005140.1:0-12714 GCA_032468095.1 Pareas carinatus
TGGTTGTACATGTTTTTATCTGCCTGTTAGCCGCCCTGAGTCCTTCGGGAGAAGGGCGGGGTAGAAATAAAAATTTAGTATTATTATTATTAGTATTTTCACTTCCATTTTCATTTCTGTTTCTTACATGGATGTGAATTCTGTCCATGTCTTCATTTTCTGCTCCATCCCTTTGTCCAGAAATAATAATTTTTATGAGAACTTTCTTTTTCCTCATAAAAAGTAATGTTTTTAAAAATTTGTTTACTAGCTCAGTTTATATCTTGGAAATAAATTTCAACTAATCTTAAAATTTCAATTCCGGTAAGGCAAATGTCAAGGGTCCGTTGTAGCACTTAATATCATGTGTTGCTTTGTCACCCCACACAGAGAGCAGGCAGGGATGAGTTTTCCCTCTAACCATGGATTGGAACATTCATGGTGTTGGAGTATTCCTTCTCTATAGGAAAGGAGAAGGAGAAGGAATGGACAAAGGCTGCAGAGATCTTTTTACCTAATGAAAGGCATTTTTCTGCTTTTGAGAAGATACTCCCAACCTGGAGGAGTGATGACAGCCCAAAATGGACAAGAATTTTTGAGGAAAGGTGAAAAGACAACACTTGTCAAAAAAGAGAAGGAAAAGGAAAGAAATCTAAGTTATATGTAAAGGAAACAGAACGTCCCATAGGCTGAGTTCTTAGATGGAATTTCTGTTTGGTAAGTTTCCATCTCTTACATCTTGTTTTGCCCTCAGGTATTCTGGAGAACAGGTTGTCCCCCTCTTCTTTGTGACAGCTTCTCAAATATTGCAAGGCTGCTATCAAGTCACCCTTAGTCCTTCTCTTTGTTAGACAAGATATACTTAGTTCCTGCAAATGTTCGTCATATGTTGCTCTTCTCTGCACTCTTTCTAGAATCTCAACCTCATGGTAACCAGACTGGATGTAGTATTCCAAGTATGGTCTTACCAGTATAGTATATACTGTTACTAATACTTGACATAATATTTCATGTGATCTTGATACTATTCCTCTGTTGATGCAGTCTGGGACTACATTAATTTTGGCAGCTGCAGTCTATCTCTGTCTCTGGCTCTCTCTGTTTCTATCTCTATCGATAGAGATAGAGAGACAGACCACTGTGAGGTCTGTGGTGATCTCTGAGCTTGGTCATGTTCATGCAGACATTTCATTACCGAACTATCAGAGCTGTTGCTACTGCTGCTGCAAATCCTGACTGTCTCATATGCAGTGTGTACCATGACTCTACCCATTTTACACGATTCTGAGATTAACAATTATCCTTGCAGCTGAGAAAAGCTGACTCCCTCCATATTAGACAGCGTGTGTAAAAAAAGATGTTTATTGGTATGTGAGAAAAAGAACATAAAAGGTTGAACAGAAATGGATGCAGAAATGGACTAAAACAAAAATACAGCAAAAAGATGAAAAACAAAACTGAAAATGACAAGTTCACCCTCACCTTCAAACAACAGCTCAGAGACATACATGTAGTAAACACAGGATACAGTCATACCAAACAATATCTTTGAGACTGAAGAATTACTATACCTATAGCTCCATAGCTGCTTCCTTCAGGGGTGCTGGCAGTGATAGGATGAGAAGAAGTCATAGTCCCAGGACCTACAAGGTAAACCAATAAGGAATGACTTTTTGCTTTCATTTGACTGTCCAAAGGGCCCAATAGAGATGATAACCAACTATTTAGAATTGAGAGGACATGTCTCCTTTTATTTGCCTTTAGGCATTATCAAGCTGTATGCTATACACTCTGTTGCTATCGGATGATGACAACCGGACTTTCTGAGAATAGCAAATATAAAAATGGAATCCTTGTTAAGGAAGGTGGAGGGCCAAGTCCAGAGCAGAATCCTTCAGCTATATCAAGGATTGAGGAATGGGCCATTCAGGCTGAGGAGCCTTCATAATTTCCACCTTTCCATTCTCTTGGCCTAACCCAGACAGCAAAAAACCAAAATTCCCTCTTTGAGGTAATCAGAATGCTTAAGTCATTCGATGAAACTATTTAAGCTTCACATTATCTTCACAAATTTTCAGTGTAAGAAATACATTCATTTCTTAAAAGTCACATATTAATAAATTATTACCTAGTTTACTTCTAGTTAATAACATGATTATAATATGTGTATGAAGTTTTAGATGTACTTCTTACAATAGCCTTGCATAATTCTATCTATTAACCTTCTTAAACAGTGAGTAGCCCAGTACACACATGCGGAAGGAATCAGAAGAGTCCAAGTGTTCCGGGTAATATTTTCATTAAAAAGTGATGTGAGAGGAACTTAGCATGCTCAGTATTATCATAATACAAAAATTATTGGGGGAAAAAAAGTAGATACAATGACTGCAAAATAGATATTTTGTAAAAGAGAACATCAAGAGACAAAAATATAAGGCAGCCTCTGAGTTTGTTAGTATAGGCCAGAGTCACAAGATTATGTAACATAACCACCCTGAGATAGATTACACGATACATTAATGGTGGTAAAGAGATAAAAATACAATGCCCCCTTTTCTTGCTCATATAATTTCATAGCTTTATCATCTATACCAAGGGGAACTACATATCTCAGTACAAAAAGAAAAATGAAGAAAAACTCAGGGTCATTGAGATTTCAAAAATCTCTTGATAGCTGAGGTTGCTTGTTCTTTGATGAGAAAGTGTCAACAAACACCTGTTTCAGCTCTCTGGATGAGCATGTTGGATTGGGCAAGAAAATGGAAAAGGCCACCTTGAATAATTCATATAAATTGGCTCATCATACTAGAAGTGACAGAAGATGAAAATCAGCAGAGTCTAAGCCCAAACAGAATGAAACTGAAGAAGCTTCAATTGTAGTGATATTGTAGCTCCCCTAGGGACACTACATTTATGCACCATTTAGATTTCTGAGGAGACCTATATGTTAAAGTTCAATTGATTTGTTGTCTGGAAAAAAGATAGCAAATTTTAATGATATCCAGGGTAGTTATCTAGATATTGTAGCTGATGAATCAACATCAGATGGGACTTCTCCTGGTTGACAAACAACCAAAGAAAATTAAGAAGTTCAACATAAGATTTTGATCCAGATGGAATATCTGGAAGGAGGATAGGAATAGCTTGGAGCAGGATGGGTCCTCAATTAATGACAGAGGGGGATTCAGTTAACAGCTGATTAGGGATGATCAAGATTGCCAGACTAAGTGATGTAGTCAGTGACTTCACACTACAACTGCATCACTTAATGATAGGAGAGGAGAGGAGAGAAGAGGAGAGAAGAGGAGAGAAGAGGAGAGAAGAGGAGAGAAGAGAAGAGAAAAAAGTTGGAAAGGACTCAATTTGACGATTCCAGATTTTATTGCAGAAACTGCATGAAAGTTAGGAAATAACTGAATTTAAAGATAAACACTAATATTGTACTCCTTATTTGCACTTTCTCTAAGAAGTTGGCTCCTTCAAGGCATCAATCCACAGCAATGACTACAAAGAGCTTAATATTTTCCCAAACAAAATATATTTTGATGTTTAGGTCCAGTTGGAAGACTGGACTTAATAACTAATGACATATGTATCTTCCAACTCTATAATAGCAACACAATATATTAGCATAATTACCACCATCAAGTCCTCCAGTTGATGTTTTCCTACGAAATCTGAAATTAAACACAAATAGAGATGTCATCAATATCACTAAATAGTAAGAGGCAACTATTCCTCTATCATAAAAAAATATAAAGCTTATTGAATAGTTGTTTTAAAAACTGGAAAGATCACTATGAATTCAGTGGAGCTATTGACTACTTTCATTGTAAAATATTGTTGCTAAGAAATGAACAGTTACTTTGGCACAAAGGTTATTATTCAATAATATAACTTACACAATTTGGATTTATGAAAGGATTTTAAGCATCTTTTGATTGTTAGATTTATTATCATTACAAAAGGACAATTGCAAAAAGTCTTTGTTAATGTGCAAACTCATTTTTTATGGCTACATGATTTTTGGCTGCTCATTAATTTTAATTATATTTGCTTGGGTGATTATGAATAGGATTATTTTTTGTTATCAAAATGCAAAAGGGTACGTGTCAAGAATGCCATTTATGTTCATCTATATTTAGTTTGGTCTTGGAAGTGCTGATATGTAAAATAAGACAATGTGATGATACACTAAAAGAACAATATATGATACTCTATGAATTTAATCTACTATATGCAGATAGTTTTGACTCTTTTAAATGATTATTAAATTCTTTATATTTTGTAGAAATTTCTCAACACTATGGTAAATATTGAGATTATACAACAAATTGGATAAATCTGGTAATAATATTTCTAATAATAATGGGAAAAACTCTTTAATTCTGTGCTGATTCTATTAAGTAGTTGGGGATAATTTATTCCCAAGAAAATATTTTTAATTGAGATGAATATTTTACCCTGGTGATTTGGGAGATGGATGAAATTAACCTTGAGTTATGTGGTAAAAATGAATGTAACTTCCAGATTCACATTAAAAGTTATATCTACATTGATTCAATTTAAATACTTTTTAAAACTTAAGTAAATTTTAAAGAAGGAATAAACATTCAATATTCTTTCAAAACTACATCCTTCAGAAGAAAATTGTGATTTTATTTTTCCTGATTTTAAGACATACCAAGACTGCATCAGAATGAAATTATTGAATATATCTTAAATATGTTTCATTGTGGTCTCACTTTAAGATATATTATTAAATACCTTTAAAGTTCCATTATGTTCTTAGTGCTAACTATAGTAGAAATTTTATGATGTTTCTGGTATTTAATGTAGTTTACGTCGGCCTTTCTGGGTAAGAAATTAAAATCTGATTTTCATTATCAAAAAAATAGGCTCATTGTAATAATTTTTATTTGAAAATGTCAGGAAAAGGCTTTGGATTATTTTTTGAAAAAGGTTTTTTAAGCTAATGAAAGTTTTTTTTAATTAATTTATGTAATATTTTCAGACATTTGAAAAAACGTTTTCAAAATAAACTGCCAAATGATAATATCTTCATTTGAAACATTTGTTATATTCCTTATTTGGCACTGATGTAGAATTTTTATCTGCACTAGACAATGCTTTGACAAGCAAAGTGTTTACTTAAGCTAAACCAATTCAATATTGTATGAAAATTAAGCACTAGTATTCAAATAAATTTTAATAGTATATAATATAAGTAGTATGGAGTAGTGAATTTATGTATGTATGTATATAGGAAAAACAAAGCTTTAAGAAATGCAAAATTAAGTATTTTATAATTTAAAAACTCAATCAAATCAAATCTTTGGGACATATTGAACTCTTCAAGTTGGGAGTCACTTTTTTATGCTGGAGATGCAATAAATATGAAGGGACATTGCTGAATGTGTTTTTAGGTCTAAGGGTAGTTTCTTTTTATCTAGAGATTGCTACTATGATGAACCAGGTGGCTGGAAGGAAATTAACATCCCAAGATGTACTTACACATGGTCCAGGAAAACAGTTTGTTGTTTTTTTGTGATAGACATTAAGCAATTTGAATGCTTATAGATATGGAAGAAGGTCCATTGGAAAACCCATTTTCCCTCTATACTGTATTATGAAAGCAATCACATTCAGGTTTATTGTGCTAATGTCATAACTTTTCATCCACTTACAGAAGCTTCTTAATTAAACTATCTCATAGCTCAAAGCAGGCATTTTTCCTGGACCATTTGTTATGCTATCATGTAGGACTAAACACTTCAGTAAATGGAGACATGCTTTATTAAACAGTGCTAAATGTTCTATGTACCTGATATACTGCACAAATCCAACCACTAGGGCACCCAGATAGAAGGAGAAGAAACTCAGAAAACTGAAAAGGATAGCATACAGATAAACAGTGCCTAGGAGAAAGACACAAGGGTGTATCATTAGTAGGTCAAGAAATTATAGGCCATTTCTCTGCTACCATGTTGTTTGCTCCTCAAATTTCACATATTTTTCACTCTTCAATAGACCAAAATTTGATATAATGGTAAATGCCCACTTTATTGTTATATAAAGTTCTTGTTATTCTGTGCAATCCTCAATATTATCCTCCACATGAAAGACAGATTTATAAGATGATCTGTAACCAAGACTTTGACATTTGTTCTATTCTGTGATTCTAAGGAAAACATTTCTCCAAAATCCAGTATTTGTACTGGAGTGAAAATCTGTGCCAAACAGAATTACAGCAAACTGAAAGATGAGAGTATCAAATAATGACTTAGAACTTGGAAGTGTACAAACTCATAATATCCCCTAAGTATGTTTTGCATTATTTTGTACTATTTTAATAAAATCATACTTATAGATATAGTAGTGGTTCATTAATTTTTGTTAATTTTAAGAAAATGCAGATTTATGCTTCAAGACCTTTAACTGAAGGTAACACGGTCACTTCAAGATGCTTCATTCGCTGGAGGTTCCATGTGTAGTTAGTCTTTCCTGGAAAAGAGTAACATAATACATACATTTATACATATACATATGATGTGATCATGCAAAAACAGTTTGCAAGTCATAAGAAATGTACTAGACCATGGCTTCCAGAAAGAAACAAATCAAAATAGTTGAATACTCTTGAATGGAGAAGCAGAGGTAGAGACAGAGAGAGGGGAGCTGGGGTGGGGGATGGGGGAGACAAGATACATTTGCTTGTGGCATGGAGGTTCTTCATTATTGCCATAGTGATTTGTGTAGGTCACACTATGTTCCTGAATTAGAAAGGTAAAAAAACTGAGCCACAGCTCCTTGTATTGTGAAGGCATCTTGACTCACACTGTTTTACATGTCCAGATCAGCATGAAAGTTAGCCAGGGCAGAAAATACTACATTTTAATTGACAGCTCACTACTTTCATATTTCAGTCAGAGTGTCTTCAGAAAATCATGGAATTGAAGTAATGGTTCACATTGTGGTAGAACTTCTTATTTTCTTGGAATAAAGGAAGCATCCAGGTCAACTTTCTGGTTAATATTGGAATCCTGAAAATTTACAGTCTTCGTATCCTACTAATTAGTTACATAATTTCTCCATTATGTTCATTCCTCTGAGTTTTCTATTTTCTGTCACCTTGACCTTCAGATCTAATTTTATTTCTTGAATAATTCTCTGCTGAATCTAATTGTAAGATTTATAGAAATGTGCTCAACTGGAAACTCCTGTTTACATTTCCCAGGACCTAGTTTGACTTCTTTCAAGAAAATTAAATTTTATGAAACAATTAAACGTCCCACTGTGATTGCCATGACAGTCTAGGATGACTGCAATGTTCAAAACAGAAACACTGAGAGACAAGTATTCTTCCTGGCCTTCTTGATCATAACTCACCTACCTTGAATGGAGGGTGGCCTTGAACCGCCACAGGTATAGTCCTCTGGCTTTATGACAAATACAACAAAAAACTGTTTGCTTGGGAAGTCCTTTTTCTGTGCAATACAAAAACACAGTGATTTATAGCATTGGTAGATAACTATAGTTTAGGAAAGACAATTGAGAAGGGAGAACTATGAGCAGTTGATCTCCAAAATAAGCCCTCCACTTGCCTTCTTTAAAAAGGGGGGACATTTTAATCTTTCTAGAAGTCACTGAAATAAAAGCAATTATTTTGTTCTTTTGTTCTTGTGAAAAGCCAGGTTTTTTAAATGGTTTATGCAATAAATGAAATCATAGCAATGACTGACATACATGATGCCCATCATTGGCCATCTCTGTTTTAGTGACATGCTCTCACTAACACTCCTCATGAAAATTAGCTACTTTCAACTGTTTGCAGATATGTTTTTGTGTGCATGTATTCAAACTCAAGGAGAAGTACAATATTTTTATATGTTTTTCCTTCCTTTCTTGGGGTTCTTCCACACTTCTGCATCATTCCCCACCAGCCTGCAGCCAACTTTTCCTGTGCCCAGTGTTGCCTGCCCTTTCCTATATTTGCCAGCTCCACCATGCTCTTCTCCCTAAATATGGACAGACTTTCCCAGCTGAGTTTCTAACTTCCAAAATATCCATATGTTTGACTGCAGACAATTCTGACCAACATAGATGCTCCTCAACTTTCTCCTCCATCAGAAGACTGACTACAGTAGACAGCACCATCCACTCACCTGCACAGTGAGGGCTGCCTGCTTTGTCATGGATTGGTAAACTCCATTAAATTCCACATTATAATCCAAATCATAAACTGGACACTGCAACAGATGAAGAAGCTAATTAGAGAGCTACCTCTGCTTCTATATATTTGATTACTGTAATAGATTCCTTTCAGGCCTTCCCGATTCTCTTCTTCTCTCGATCCTAGTTCAAAATAGGACCATTCAAACTGTCCCAGACCTTCAACTTTATTCCTGTGTTTCATTATGCCACAGAGCAATTCAGTGGCTCCCAGTTTGAGCCACTCTGAGTTCGCTTAATTTTTATACCTCCTTTTATGTTTCTGCGTTTGGAAGAAAGAATTATTAAAGAACACTGAACGTAGTACTATGAAACACCACCTTTACCGAAATGGAAGATGACCCTGAATTTCAGAGAATCCTTTCCCCAAAATGAAATTAGAAAAGAAGCAAATGATAAATACAGACAAAACTACTATGCGATGTGCAGCTTTCCCATTTTCTCAGCTTAAGGTTGATAAATCCAGGTAAATGGATCCACCTGCAGGAATGCCATACATACTTACAAGCAAGTAGTATAAATAAATTAGGAGTTCTTCACATACAGAGAGAAAGAGAGAGCGAGAGAGAGAGAATGAATGAGAATAAAAGCCAAGACAAAAAAAATAATTAATTTTTTCCTGAATTAACCTACTGGTGAAAAACAATTGTCTATTACACAAGGAACTGTCTGCATAAGATTAATTTTTCTGCATACTCACACAAATATACATGTAGCCACAAACATTGCTCTCCCTCCAAGTAGCAGAAACAGGGAAAAAGAAAATGTGAGATGGGGTGAGGGTAAGGATTATCTGATCTGGGAAATGGTGGGGGGGGAAGAGCCAACATGGAGGGACGTATGGAAAAAAGGAAATTAACAACAGAGGAATGAAAAAAATATTTTCTACACAGAAGGGATGACTGGAATAAGGTAGGAAAGCATGTCATCAATATCTGCCTTATGGAAAAGGAGGACTGTACAAATTTGGGGCATGTAGAGCCTGTGTCTTCACCCCATGTTTGTACAGCTCTCACTCTCAATAAGGCAGAAACAGTGTTTCCTCCTAAATAGCACCTGCCTCTTAACTTTGTGAGATGCTTTAAAAGTAAAACAAGACTGTTTTATCATCAATGGCCTTGCTAAGTCTCATTGTTACTGGAAGCTAGTAATGTCACTAACAAAAACAATGTCTTCCCTTCTTCCCCAATCACTTTGTCAGTTCTCTGAGGTAGGTCAAGTCAGGAAACAGCCTCTACAAAGACTACTGGAACTCTGTTGCAAGATATTATAACAGAATCTGGAAAGTCCAACAAGGGTTTCTCTCTGTCTCCCTCTTTATACTCAAGAGAATCAAGGTGGGACAATCTTGAGTTTCTTTCTCACAGTCACCTTTCTTTCATGGCTAAGCAGATGCTAATGTAACTCTTCCTTGTATTCATTTTTCAGGATTATCTCTGCATGCCTCCTCTTTGAACTGAATATTTCTTTTATTTTAAGAGGTTTAGTCAGTTTTCAGGTATACTGTTTTTCTCTGTGTGTCCTAAGTGATCATGAACAACTTTAGGAAGATGCAGGCTTGGAATCTACCTGCTTTGGAGGCAGATCAGATCTGTGTGAATCAGTCCAATTTGTTTCAGAATGCAGGAATTCAAATTCAAATCCGATTCATATTTTATATTAAATATTATAATTGAACTCCAATAATACCATAAGGAAAGACAAACACTGCCAATATTCAAGCAGCCTATCACAGCAGGACTTACCACAATATCTTGGATGGAGACCACAGAACAGGGATAGATTGTCTTGGAAATCACTCTGACAGTGACAGAATCTACATCGGGAGGGAACTGGTACAAAAAGTACTGCGAAGGGAGAAAATAATTTTAGGATACTATCTGCTATAAGAATAATCTTTAAATATGGGTGAGCCCCATTTATCTGAGATAGTCATGCTGATGCCACCATGCCTCTAAGCCTGTGCCTGACTTGCCCTGCTGAGTGGTAATATTTGAAGTGGAGCTCCTCGAGGATTTGTTTAAATGTGAGTAAAGAGATCTCCACAAAGTTGATCAGTATAAAACTCAAACCCCAACCAAAAATTAATTTTATAATTACAATCAATAAATAATCCCTCGGTCAATAGTAGCCCGAATTCCTGAGTGACTATCAGTCACCAGAGGTCCTATGAAAGTGTGTATTAGGTGTAAGAGGGATAGGAAGTGAAGCAAGTTTTTCAGTTACTAGCCAGCCACTCAGGGAACTGCTCCCATATCCACACAATACAACAATTTTGCCACAGCAAGCTTTGAGCTGGTTAGTGCTTGGTTTGAAGACTTCCAGTTCGTGAAATATGTATTGCTTTATTTTAATCTAGAGGGATGTTAAAAATAGAACAAAAAGCATTTATATCTCTAATGGCCTGGAAGAGATGACAGAACTTTTACTTCAGAAACTGTCTATGGAGATTCTGAAAAACTTCACTGAAGAAGCTTCTTGAATGAGAACTGAAACGTCTTCAAGGAAAAACAAAGGAAGTCAGTTGTCTTTTGAAAAAGCATCTTTGGGATAATTAAGGAAATATTTCCCTGTTTTCCACCATACCTTTAATAAGGCTCAGTGCTGTCCTGGCACAGTTATCAAACCTTCCCCACCTCACTTTAATTGCTGTAGAAGTAAAATTTCGGGGGGGGGGGTACAATATCAAGGGACAAATCAGCCTTGAAAGGCATTCCAAGGACCTAAAATTTACAACCATTCATTTAGTGACTGTTTGAAGTTACAGCAATGCTGAAAAAGTGACTTATGAACAGCCCTCGCACTTTCAACCACTGCAGTCTTCCCATGGTCATTTGATTGAAATTTGGATATTTGGCAACTGGCATGTACTTATAGCAGTTGCAGCATTTGGGGGGTCATGGGATCACTATTTGCAACCGTCCCAACCGACTTCTCACAAGCAAAGTCAAGGGGGGGAGTTGGATTCACTTAATGACTGTAAGATTAACTGCAGTGATTTGCTTAACAACTGTGGCAAAAAAGTCATAGAACTGGACACACGACTCACTTAACAACTGCCTTGCTTACCGATTGAAATTTTGGTCCCAATTGTGGTCATATGTTGAAGACTACCTGTAATGAGGAGGTTCTGGAAAAAATCAGTTCATGATATAAACATTCTGGAGGTATCAGTTTCCCCCTTTTCTGGAAGGGATGGAGATATGGCAACCTTTTAACAGAGGGGTGGGGCCGGATATTGCTGGAAACTGGATGAGCAAAAGAGTAAGATGAGGAATGAAGACAAGAAGGCCCATAGTTGACCCCTGCCAGGCGAAACACTGCTCCTTTGCTTTTTATTGTAAAGGAATTACCTTTAAGCATTGCCTCTAGAAGTGTTCTGGTTTGATAACTATCATTCAAGATACTGAGAGTCTGGAAACCATTTTCTCTGAGAAATGGCTTAAAAATCTACATATATTTAACCTTCAAAAGAAATAACCGAAGGAGAAATGATACCCATTTGCATTTGCATTTGTTATCACACTCTTCAAATATTGCTGTCTATTGCTATTGTGAGCAAATATTGCTATCCATCTTGCCTCAAGGGCAGGAGAAGAATCAATAGAGTAATAGTACAAGGAAGTTAGCAAAGGTCAGACAAAGGAAGATCTTCCTGATCGTAACACCTGTCAGCTAATGGAAGAGGGTGCCACATATAAGGGAGAGTTCTTTTCTGCTGGAGATCTTCAGAGATGAAATAATTATTTGCCAAAAATGCTTTTGCTGAAAGTGTACTAAGCACTAGTTGATTTCTAAGGTCAATTCCAATTCTATGATTTTATTATTTAGTTCAAGTTCAACTTCATGCACGATGCAGAAATTCAAATTATTTCCAAAAGCGCCTAGCGTACAGCTTTTTTGTGTGAGTGCTGGCACCTACCACTCGTGCGAGTGAGGCTACGCGCATGCGCTCACCAGCCCACCACTCATGTGGCCTGGCTGCGAATAGGCCGCAGCCTGGTAGTGGGCCTCGGTCGACAGGTTGAGGACCCCTGCTCTAGGAGATGGTAGTCTGCATAATATGTAGATAGCAGGAGTGCTTCACTTTTATTTGGTGCTTTTTTGGACATGAAACACACCGGAATGCAGTTCTGGCACCTTTTTAGCCTTAAAATACAATAAATTAAATTTATGTTAAGAACTGAATGTATAATTTTTTAAAGAAAAGATTGAGTTCCGGCACCTTTTTTCTTACAGAAAAAGCACTGCTTTTATTTTTTTAAAAGAATGGTTTCATATTGTTTGCATTCAGTTGAAAAACAATGTCTGTTTGTGCCAGTTTCTTTGTCTGTTGTATATATTTCCACTCCATCCATTTGAATTACACTAATCCTGATCCTAAAGTTCACTTATTTGGGTTGCCCCGCTCATTTTCCACCAGACTACCACTGTTCCTTTCCTACAAAATCACACTGCTGGATGACTCTAGTTACCTGTCAAAACCAGGTTCACCTATTTATT
>JANHFO010005140.1:19968-38269 GCA_032468095.1 Pareas carinatus
CCTCCCCCCCCCCAGCCTTCGAGGGCTCCAGCCGCGCGCTCAACCAGGGCGCTGCCCCCGAGCACCTGCGCGCGCTGCGGAAGCCCCGCCGAACGAAGCCTCACCTGGCCCGCCTTCCTGGTGTAGTTGAAGGAGTAGAGCCGCTCCGTGCCTCGGTTGACCGACCCGCTGAAGACATGGCCGAACTGAGCGGCGTGCTCTGCGGCGGCAGGACCAAGGCTACTCCGCGGCGCCCTCGGCGGCTGCAGCGGCTGCTTTTGCGCTCCGGCCACGGCCAGGAGGAGCCCAGCCAGTCGTGCCCAGCCGCTCATCTCCGCCGAAATGGACGAGGGTGCCGAAAGAGGCGAGTTTCGCCAGCCCGGGGCCTGGCCTCCTCTGATTTCATTCGCTACCTCGTTGCCTTCCAGCCGCGGCCGGCCGCTGGACGCGCCCGGGGCTTCCCACGCCCTTCCTTGCCACCTGGCTCATTTCAGAGGGACATCCGTACTGGATCGAGGCGTGGTCAGTGGATCTTCTGGTCTGGGTGGCCAAGCGCGGCCAGGTTGCTCCGGACTTTGGAATGATAACGCCGGTCTCCCTGGGCGCAACTTTAAAGAAAGATGCCGGCTTCGATCTCGGGGTTCGGCAGCTGCGCACCCAGCCTGGGATTGCGCGCGCGGAGTCCTCGGTCCCTCCAGAAAAGAAGGGAGAGAAACTGCCAGGTGAAGCGCCGCCTGCCTTCCTGCTTTCCTTGGCGGAACGCGGAGGATGTGCCGGTCGAAAGGGAGCCCAGGAAGTGAGCCGCCGCCGCCGCTTGGTGCGCCGCTTCCCTGCTGTGCCGGCGACCGTCAGCCCCAGGACGTCTGTTTCTGGCTCGGGAGCGCACCTCGCCCTTCACCCCCGCCGGGCCTGATTCTTTTACTGGCCATGTTCGGTTCGGAAGGGGAAACAAATACAGATTCCGTGCTTTTTTTCCACAGGAAAGCTCCTAAGCGCGTTAGTCCAGTCAGGTCCGTGTGTGCACACTTCTGCTTTCGGTAGGGTTAGTTTTTAATAGTAAAGTTTATACCTGTATTTACCCCACTTTTGCTTCTAGGCAAACAGGTAACAATTACGGAATTCAGCAACGTAGAGTTCTGATGGTGATCCTGATTTGAGGTGTTGGATTAAATAGCCCTTAGTGAACCCTTTGAGCCCTTAGTGAACCATTTATTTATTTATTTTTAGTATTTATTTATGTTTCATATTTCTTGACCACCCATCTCCCTGGGACCTGCAGTGAGATGTTGGACCACTCTGTCCTACCTCAAAGGGTTGTAGATGAGGCCATTTCTAGGTGTGCCCTTGTCAGCTCCTAGAGGAAAGACAGAATTGTAACAACAATAATAACAATAGTGGGGGCTGGGAGAATAGGTTCTAGTCCACCCTAAGTAATGGAAAATCTCTGAGTGGGTTTGATCTGGTCAGTGGCTGAGTTTGTTCAGCATGGTTAACCATAACTTACTTTCACAGCACACTGCTAGGGTTACATAAGATTGAACTACATAATATTGTATACGCCAATATGGTTGATTTTAGTTTAAAATCAATTTTAGTTGATTTTAGAAGAAACTAGTCTATTCTACCTCCACTCACAATATCAAACAACACAGTAACAAAAATAGAGTCCTTCAAATTTCTGGGCTGTACAATATCTCAAGATCTAAAATGGTCATCCAATATCAAAGTTGCCATTAAAAAAGCATAGCAAACAATGTTCTTTCAGAGACAACTCAGAAAGCTCAGACTACCCAAGGAACTACTGACTCAGTTCTTCAGAGGAATGATTGAGTCTGTAATCTGCACCTCAATAACTGCCTGGCTTGGCAATACAACAATACAATAAAACAAAGACTTCAAAGAATAATTAGCTCTGCGGAAAAAATAATTGCTACAAAACTCCCCTCCATTGAAGATCTGTACACTGAATGATCTAAAAAAGAGCTGGAAAAATAATTATGGATCCCTCATACCCTGGACATAATCTATTCGAACTTCTCCCCTCTGGACAACGCTACAGAGCATTGCAAACCAAAAACAACCAGACATAATGACAGTTTCTTCCCTCATGTCATCAACCTACTAAACAGCTAACTCATAGGACAGTCTTGTCCTTTGTGACAAGATGAAAGGGTTTTTGTCCGCACTTTATAACAAGACATAATGAATGCCACATACTTTAAGACGAGGAAGCTATCTTATGCTTATATACTTAATTGGTTATGCCTATATATGCCTATATATACAGTTGATCTTTTTTTTAAAATCGGATTTATATTTGTATGCATATACATACAAATGATCGTGATTATGCTTATATATTCTGACTATGAATGTATCTTTGATTGTATTTTTCTTGTGTGTATGTACTATCACTTAAGACAGGTTCCTTGTGTGCCCTGAAACAAAAGGCAAAAATAAATTCCAATTCTGATTCTGTAGTTAGGTTTGTAGTTCAGTGTTTCTTGTGAACATGGCCCTCTCTCCCTGTGTCACAGGATTGTTTGGGGGCTGATGAAATGGGGGCAGGAGAACATATGCATTTGTGGGTGTGGATGTTGGGACAGAAATAAATAAAATAAGTGAAATGGTAGAGGCTACCTTATGGGGCCCAGAGCAGGATCCCCCAAAGCAAAGATATTTAAATTTTATTTGGTGTCTCTACTGCCCCCTCCTCCTGTAAAGCCTTAAGAACAAAGAACAGATTCCAGTACTATAATGAATACAGAATTTGGGCCAATTACCACCCCTGTGTGGTTACACAGGAACAAAAGAGCAAAAAAATAAAAGAATGTGAGGAGACATAATTGTTATTTTCAGGTATCTGAAGGTTGTTATTCAGAAGACAGTGAAATATTGTTAAGCTTTGTTTCAGAAGGCAAGAAACAACAGGTCTAAATTATGAAGAAACTTATTTTGCTTGGACATCAGGAAAAATTTCCTTATAGAGCAGTTCAGCAATGGAATGGACTCATTGGAAGCTGGTGGACATTCTGACACTGAAAGGGTAGTTAGCAATTTGGCAAGGTCAGTGTAATACAGGATGTTTTGCATTGGACTGGGATCAGACTATATGTCCTCTAATGTCCCTTCCAGCTTATTTATTCAGTTCCAAGGTTAGGTGCGTCCCAAGGCAGTTTCTTTCCCTAAATCTGGTCTAATTCCCAGTGAGAATAATTCTAAATAATCAGCTTGCCTACTTATTCTACCAACATTACAATTTTATTTTTCAAAGGGATATTAGGAAATAGTCACCAGACTATTCCATGAAGACCATTTCTAATAGTGGTCAATAATGCTTCGTCTAGCAGAGTAGGAATCTTCTTTCAAAGAATTATTTATGGACTGCACTATCCAAGAGGTCCTTTGCTGTTTGAAGCAGTGTCACCCCCTGCATTCAACGCAGCTGATGCTGGTGGATCCTTCAAAACACCAGAAGGCAGCAGAAGCTGAGAAAAGGCAGAAGTGGCCACAAAGCAGCTTTGTCTTCCTGGCTGCTATTCCCTTATTGGTTGCCTGGGGGACGTTGATGCTCTGTGGCCTACTCAGGCCACAGCTGCCAATGTGCTGCCCATCTCTGACTTGGGGGCAGATAGCAGACACCTTGCTCCATAAGGGAAAACAGATGTCACATCGCCCAGACTTCCAGCCGCTATATACAAACAGCACCCTTGCTGAGGAAATGGGTGAATGTTAGTTCTGTTGGGCTGTGTCTTTTATTGCCTGATCATGGATAGAACTTCATCCCTGCCCCCCAATAACTGTGTGATTAACCCCAGCAAGGTGAATTCAGTATATTATACTCATCTATAAGGCTTGAGATAGGAAAGTGATTGTCATTTCATTATGGCTGCATGTGCGCAAACTTTTTCCTACAGTTACAACTAACTGTATATTTGAGTGGTTACTACATAATTAGTAGTTATGAAATAGCCACCTATATACAGATTGTGAAAACAGATTTCTGAATTGTAACGAGGCAACCAGCCTCACTCAAAACTCCTGCCTATAATAGAGTAGTGTTTAACTTCCCACTGCTTGCTTTTTTGGTTCACCAGAAGTGGGAAACAGATTGCAAAAATAGAGTCTTCTTCTACTAAGCCTCCTGTGTGTTCAGAACCTCTCTGGAGAGGCTCTTGCTTTCCCTGCCCTTTTGGGGTGGGGAGGGAGGTTGTTTAACATAAGAGTTTCTCAACCTCAGCAGCTTTAAGATGCGTGCATGCAGGGGAATTATGAGAGCTGAACTACATACATCTTAAAGTTGCCGAGGCTGAGAAGCCTTGGTTAAACAGCAGAATTCAGCCTGTCTTCATCATCACCAATGCTTTGCCTCTCTTAACATCAGACTGACCTCTGCAGGTTAAGTGTTCCCGACAGCAAAGCAAAGCCACACTGCAGGGCCTTTGTTGGCTAACAGTTGGCATTGTAAATTGCAGTATTGTATATGAAATAATTTATGTATGGTTAGGGTCAGACTCTTATTATAATGTGATTGGGAACCTTTTGTAAGGGACACAGTGGCCTAGTGGTTAAGATGCTGGGATTGTTGACCCAAAAGGTTGGTAGTTCAACACCCAAGCACCGTGTGACGGTGAACTCCTTTTACTTGCCCCACCCAACTGCCAACCTAGTTCAAAAACATGCAAATGTGAGTAGATAAATAGGTACCACTTTGGTGGGAAGGTAACAGTGTTCTGTGTACCTCGCGGTATAAGTTATGCTGGCCGTGGAATATGTACTCAGGCAATGCTGGCTGCCTCAGCTAAGAAATGAAGATGAGCATTACTCCTAGAATTGGACGTCACTGGACAGGGGAAAAGCCTTTACCTTTTTGGTGGGGGAGGGAGACATTTACTTGTTGCTTTCCTTATCATAGATGCTTTATTATTTTCTGTTTTTTTAATTTTGTGTAATGTTCAGATCCCATATCAAATATTCTGTTCAGTTCTGGGTGTTACATTTTAAGAAGGATTCAGCTGAACTGGGTCAAGTTCAAAAAAGGCAGCGGGAATGATCAGGCATTAGAAACTAAGCCCTATGAAGACAAATGGGAGGAATTGAGAATGTTTAGTCTTCAGAAGAGAATTGAAGAGAGGATATATTATCTGAAATTGGATATGGCACAAGAAAATCAAGGACCTGTTGTCTGTTCCTCCAGAACACAGAAATTCTAATGAAAGATTTTAGTTACAAGAAGGTTGATTAAGTCCCCCATTGCTGTTCCTAAGCCTGAATCAGAAATGAAGAAGGCTGGGTGTAAGGTTAGCAATCCAATCTTGTAAACAATTTTTCTCTTCTTCTGAAACAAGACACAGTTCAATGAGATCTTACCAAAATCAATGGAAAAATAATTGTTGAAGCACAGACAGACTATATTTATGTATGATTCCTGTTGTTTTTATTACTTTTTAAGTTTCCTAATGGCAAGACTGGTTTGACAATTAAATAATGTCTCTAGGCTGGAGGCTAGGTGGGCTCCCCTTAACCAGATGTCTTCTAGCAGAGAATGACATCTGTTGGGGATGCTTTAACACAGGACATGGGGTTGATCAGCTAAATCACCCCGTATCAAATCACACACACCCATAAGTATGAAAAAACACAATCTAGTCTTGGCTGTTTGTATGGATAATTTTGGCAGTTTTTAATTCAATTCAGTGTAATTCTAACATCTCTATATATAATCAACATAATCAAAATTATCAACATAAATATTTCAACATAAACCAGCCTTCTGAGTGTACAATTTACCAATCTCAACAATATTGAATATACTATTAATCTTTTCTAGTACATTTTGATTCCTACTCCTTCATTCTTCTTTCAGGCCATATATAGAATAAATTTCAAATTTGAAAATAATCTGAATCTTCCTTTTCTTTCATTCTCATAGTCAGTCTATCCATTTCTGTACATTCTAATATTTTCTTTATTATTTCTTCATCAGGTAGTATTTCTTCTTTTTTCCAGTTTTGTACAAAAACAATCCTTGCTGCCATTAATACATGTATAATACCTAATTAAAAAATTCAGGCTTAAACTCTATCTGTATCTCTAATATTTCTCTTAGCCAAGTATAAATTCTATTTCGATATTTTTTTGCATATTTACAAGTCCACCACATTATCATAAGTGCTTGCATTATATTTGTATTTTTAATATTTATCTGATACATCTTTAAACATTTTTGCCATTCTTATAGGTAACAGAATTATTAACAGAATAATATAAACAATCCCTCCTCTCAACATGCAAAACCTATTGTCTCATTTTCGATATTTCCCCTCTTCCTTCTGATGTTGCTGGCTGTACAGAGTTGATACGGTGAAAAAATGAGTGCTTATCTTCCCTCACTGCATCAACTAGGTGTTGATTTTCTAGTACTGATTGTACATATTGTGATATTTTCTCTCTGAAAAAAGAAAAGTTCAAAAGTTAAAACAAACCCAGCACATTTGTTAAATTTTTTTTTACTCCTACATATCTCAAAGGTACTTTTTCAAAAAGCAACTGGAAAATGTTTTTCTTTGAGGAAGAAGATGTTTCACTTCTCATCCAAGAAGGTTCATCAGTTCTGACTCAGAACCTTTGAGACAACCATGACTTGGATGACCGAGAATCTCCACATTTACTCCTAAATATCTATACCTTTATACATACCTATCCAGGTAGTCCTTGACTTTTGACCAGAATTAAACCCAAATTATTCATTGCTAAGCAACATAGTTATTAAGTGAATTTTGTCCCATTTTATGATCTTTCTTGTTAGTTGTTAAGTGAATCACTTGCATGATTCACTTAACAACTGGTATGTGACAGTTGCCAAGCGTCTGAATTTTGATCATGTGACCATGGGGATGCCGCAACAGCCACAAGTGTGAAAAGCAGCCATAAATCATTTTTTTTCAGTCCCATTATGATTTCAAACGGTCACTAAATGAATGGTTGTAAGTTGAGTACTACCTATATCTATCTGATCTATATCTATACCTACACATACATTGTTTGTTGACCAGTCAGACTAAATTTGCTAATGTTTTCTGTCTGGTTCTCTAGCAACTTCATTGTTATTGATAGTCAGATACCACCAACATTTTGAAGTATCAACTAATGCATCAGTTTTACATGGGCTGAGGTGTATTTCATAAGTTTCCTATGTAAAATATTTCCCCTGATTTCTTATATGCTTGCGCTATACATTGTATGGACTGGAAAAAGTTAAATTTCCTGAAAACGTTTCACCTCTATCGTAGGAATGTGCTACCTGCAACATCATAAGAAAAATCTAGTTTCATGCAGCCATTCGCCCTAATTTCAAAGGCCCTTTACTAGTTATCATTTCAGATCATTGGCAAGAACAACCTGCCCATCAGATTATGGGCTCTTCCTCATGGTCCACTAATCACAGCATGAAAGTGTTTCGCTAATCTGTGCTAAAGGGCACATCCTCATTAGGCTGCCTCAAGAGCTCTAGTCCACTGCACTAGCAGCCTAAAAACATAACACAGTTACTGCTTTAACAACTTCAACATCTCCTCAAGGATGTCTAGGGAGGGCATGGCTAGTGATGGCAATCTTTCCCAGCACCTGTTAGCCTTGAGACTATTGCAAGCAAAGCTTTCCAGGACTTCTTGGGTTTGCCCGACAGGAGAAACCAAGAATGCGTCACCCATTTTTCAGGAAAGTGATTGGCAAGAGAAATATGGAAGGCTATTTTGAAACTTAGATCTTGCTCTGATCTAAGAGTGATTCAATATATATATATTGGGGGTGGGTGGAAGCAAAAGTTGGAAATGCTGTTTTTAAACATGGACCGCTTTCTTCCCATTTTTCCTGCTGGTTCAAAAAGAGAGAGGTGAGGGGGAAGGGAAGGCAGAGGGGGTAAACTGTGTAACCCTTTTTTAAAACAAAAACAAAAACATGCCCATCGGTCTTCTAGAAGATTGCCTGCTTTCCAAGCAGAGGCCCCTTCACTATTGCCGTGCCTCCCTCAGCTGCAGGACTGTCTGATGTGCCAGGGCTGGATGGGCAATTTTACCACAGGGGATGATGTCATTTTCTGCCTGGTAAAGCAGGAGGTTTCCTGCTTACCTGGGCAGAATGAATATCCCCCATGCAGAGTTAGCTGCGTCTACCCAATAAAAACAGAAGTTGCTAGACCAGGCAGAACTACTTCCCAACACACACTTATCAGTTAGCTCAGGGCCATATTTTGATGGCTGTTCTACCATCTGTGAAAACCTGTCTCCTTCTCACATAGTATTGTTGTTTCTTCAGACAGGTGAAGCCAAGGAATCAATTGCTCTCCTTAGATTGTCCCATTTGAGTATCTAAGGAGAGCATCATTTGCTGTCCTCACTGTTGAGGCAGAATGAGATTCATCCATGAGGGTAGAATGGAAATATCCTAGCACGGTTTTGTGATGCTGCGTGGACTAGAGAAAAGCACAACAATGCAGTCATGAGTCCCTTCCCCCCTCCCCGTTCACTGCATAGCGCCTTCCTCGCATCATCCAACTCACTGAAATGATAAAAAAGCCTATCATTCACCCTTTACAGCATTATAGCATTTTCAGTGTCACCCACTGTCATTGCTGTGGCAACCTATTAATAACAAAGACTATTTTTCCTCAGCAATGATTGAGCAATGCTGTGACATGCTACAAATCACTAGGGTGGAAGCAAATATTACTGCTATTTTTCTATAGTGGTGGGTGGTCTAGAAGACCCTGCAAATCACAAGTGGAGCAATGATCTGTGATGAGAAAGTTAAAGAAAAAAAGAGAGTGCCAGAAAGCTATATAATAAATAACGTCTTTTATAATTGACATGTTGGTTCACTAGTAAATATATCTTCTAAGAATTTGACCCTGAAGAGAAGACTGTCCTATTTTGCTGTAGGGACATTCACAGCTTCATACTTATCCAAAATTTCATAAGTATGCATAATCTGATACCAACACAAATTAACCAGAGTGGCCTAATGCTCTTTCATCTTAATAAAAGTTATTTCTACGTAAATAATTTGCCAGGAAACATTTTGTTTTCTCACAGAGGTCGATGAAACCTAGTTTCGGAAGCTTCATCAGTAGTACTACCACATTTTTGAACTAAGCATACCAATCTGAATTATTAAATACACTATCAATTGCTATACCAGAAAGTAACTTTTTTTCTTTTTTTGCAAAAAGTGAGGGAAGATGGAGATATGCATATAAAAAAATTATTGGGCTCCACATTCTGTCTGCTGTTTGTGAGACAGAATAAAACACTTTTGACATTCTGATCACCTGTTCTTTAGAGCTGCCAATTTTTCTGATAATTTTCTTTGAATTCAATGGAATGTATTTCTAAATACGTATTTTTAAATCTGTGGTGTCAACAAGCATTAACTGAAATGACAATTCGGTTTTCTACCTAGGGATAAATCACACCTTGTTGAGTGTCAAACTAGAAATGGCTTCTAAGATACCACAACCCTCAATCTGAGCCTCCATGGCCAGGATTTGTGAATATTCATAAGAGTAGTGTATCAATATTTGGAAATTTCTACTCCTTCCTCTTGCCTTGAAAGATGGATAATCAGAGAGCAAGAGTTGATCAAACAGATTGTTTTTGCCTATGGCTAAACGGCTTTCAAGCAACAGGACAGCCATCTTAGGTCTACTAATACTGGCTCGTGAGAGAACAATCTACACAGATTTTTGGTCTGGTCCATGGTTCTACATGTGTGTACCTTCACTACTCTCAGCATTCATCACATCTCCCCTCCCCCCCCATACATACACAACTCTAGAACTGGGGAGACATTTCTGAATATAATTGCCAGAATTCATTAACCATTATGATTGGAATGTATAATTCAGCAATATCTTGAAGGCCAACACTCATTCTTGCACTTTCACCCTCCTCTTTGTTGAGCTGTCCTTTCCTTCATGCCCCTGGAACTTTTGACCACAGTCAATGGCAAGAAGGAAAAGGCTATATGCCTTCCTCCTATCCCTAAAACTTGTTTATTCATTTCCCCACCACTGAAAGACCGCATCCTGATCAAGGTTGCTGGGATGAAGAAAACAGCTACTCTGTCCTCATGTCCCAGCTTAAGAACAGATTGATATGCTAGATTCTTCTTTCAACACCCAAGTAGAGGCTTTCAACAAGAGATCACTAACTTGGAACTTTGTGGATGGACCTAACAGGTCTGTTGAGCACATCACTCTCCTCAATGTGACAGGTGTAGATTTCATGGATCAATACGGGGTAATGTAACGTAGATACCACTCGATGGGACCCATCCCGTTTCTCTTCTAGAATCTCTGTTTTGGAATAGCCAGACAAATCCTCTTCCTTGCGGTTACGCCAGGTTACTTTTGGCATATGGTACCAGCCTGTTGAGATGCACTTGGCTACAAGTATATCATCATCAACTGTGCTGAACTGCACCTGTGGCTCTTCAGCATCTGATGGCGAGAGGTAGAAAAACAGAACAATTAGTAATAATCTAATTACAGCTTTGTAACAATTGCACTGAGATTTCTCAAACATGTTATACAGCAGTATTTCCAGAGCTTGCATTCTTTATTTCCAGTAATTATCCATTCAGTAGAGACATTGGATTTACAGGTTGCAGAATTAGAATTAAGGCTGGATTGGAACTTCTGAAAAGGATATTTTGCTCAGTATTAGTAAGATTCATTTCATCCTAGCTGTGACTTGCAATTTCTCAGTTTCTTAAGAAGAAAAATAAGAAAAATTGGTGGGTTTGAGAAGGAGCACATTCTTTACAGAAAATTAATCTTCAACGCTTCTCCTTTACTTATATAAATACTTTTGTTCTGCGTTGATAGTAATGTACCTTGTTCTCCTGTTGCTTACTTCCATGTTCACCTCTGAGTCCCCAAAATATGCCTATTTATTGCCTTGTTATACTTTAGTGGATTATCAGTCTGAAACCGATTCCCAATTTATTGCTGATCATTGATTCTGTTCCTCTAACTATTCCTCTCTTACTTGCTGCCCTGCCTTAAGTAATAATGTAAAATATGTTCCTCAGTTTATTTTCATAATATGACTTAGTAGAATGTGGGAATAATACAGTTAGGCTCAGTTTGTGGTATATGCTTAAAAATAAAATGTTCATTTTTGAAAGGTCAATATTTAATAAAAAACAAAATTCTTGTTGATCAAATAATGTTTCAACTTGAAAACAGGCCAGGTTAACAGTGGGATCTTGCTATTTCTCGTCACTCGGAAATAGGATGCGCTCATGTCAGTGACCTTTTAAGAGACCTTAAGATGAAAGTCTTTCTTAAGGCCTCTCTTAAGATAAAATCAGTCTCTTTTTATGATGAGTTCTGAAAATGTTGCTCCTGAAAAATCACTTACCCTGGATATTCTAACTTAATTGTCTAAATATTGTTACCAAGGGTTTTTGAATTGCAAAAATTTTGCAGTAAGCAAGTCATTAACTATATACAAAATTTTTTGAAGTCTTAATTTGTTCTTAGACTTTTTAAAAATAAGTTTGTTTATTCGTCTGCGATATTTTTAAATGTTTTATTTTTTATTCTCTGTTACTATTTCTACTGCATATTTTACTATCTATTGTTAAGTCATATATCCCTCACTTCATATCTGTGGTTTGATTTGTTTTCTAAGCAAAATAAAGTATTTTTTTAAAAACCGGTGAGAGGAAATATATAATATTCAGCTTGAAAAGTGCATCCTTCCACAAAAGTCAGGTTTATTATTGTAGAATAAACAGATAAGATTTATAGCAGAAGAAAAGAAGCCTCAGCAATTTATAAAAGATAATTCCCATAATGAAGTACTCCTTGGTGTACAAACAGAAGTGTTAGGCATTTTCAACTAGGCAGTCCTGGAAAATAGACAGGCATTCTTACCTTCCACAACTAGCTTCATTTTTCTTAACCCTCTGCCCCGTGTATTTGTGGCCTTGCATATATACATAGCCTCATCAGAAAACTGAACCTGATCCAGCATGAGGGTGAGGCTGCCCTCAGGAATCTCCTCCTCATCCACCCAGACTCTGCCTTCATAGAGAGAATTCCGCTCTTCCTCTTGTTCCGCATTGTTACTAAAGGTATATATCACCTTTGGATGAAACTGATAAAAATCATGAAGTCCAACAAAATATTTGTAAAAATCATCATCTTCTACTTCGTGCTCCTCCTTGATATCTTCCCTCTCCCAAGTGAAGGATAAGCCTTCTGTGCTATCCACAAAGGAGAAATGGCAGGGCAGAGAAATATTGTCGAACGGACGTACCCTGAACACATCCATTGCATCTAGATAATGGAAGAGGCAGCTTACATTTAGTCATCAAGGAAAAAGGTCAATCAATCAATCAGTCAATCACTGATATGAATTTAATGTTTCCTAAATGCTACATGGGTTAGATAAGCTCTGCTTTTTCTCAGCCATTTGTAACTTAAGTAAAATAAATAAAACAAAACATACTATAAAACTGCCATATGTTATTTTTTAGATCAGTTAGTTGCATTCCTGGTACGAATATCCTGCCTACTAACCATTTTGCTGAGTTTCTTTTCCTCATATACCGCAGCTTAGCTCAACCTAACTTAGGAATAAGAGTATCTATGATATTCCTTGAGTATCATTTGCATAGTTCAAGCATCTCAGAGCCCCAAGTATTTCTATCAGTTTGTAATAACTTCTATCAGCTTGCAATAATTTGAGGTAGTTTATCCATTAAATATAATATAATTATAATCCATTAAATAATGTCACTATACTGATAATTAGGATTCATTTATTACATACATACATACATACATACATCAATCCTGACATGGAATTTTACCTAGATTACAAAATTGCATTCAGAAACCTACAAGCTCATCATGTTAAAACTTAATGATCAAAAGGCATTTTCTTAGGTATCATCTTTCTTTTTAAAATATCCTATTAATCATTTGGGAAATTGAAAACAAGACTACAAAAATACTGTCACTTACCTGCATGATAAATAAGCAACAGAAGGAGCGAAGGGCAGATTAGGGTTGCAAGGGATGCCATCTTTCCATTAAGAAACAAAGGTGATGCTCTCCTGCTTAAGCTTCAGGTTCAGTCTGGGCCTGCCCTCCTTCTGCTAGCAGCTGCTGCTTTCCCAGGAACTCCTCCTAACCATTGCATCACTGAGCTTCCTTCCCCTGAGCTCTAAGGCAATCCATCTAATTCAGGGGAAACAAATAATGAAATGTACAAAACTAAAACAGAGCTCAGATACACCTGTATACAGTGTACACACAATATATACAAAATATAAGCTGTATGCCTTCTTTTGGAGCATGCATACACACTCACTTTGGGCATCCACAGATTTCAAGGAGAATTAAAAGATTTTTAAAAAAAGCTTTTCTTCCAAAATTTTAACCCACAGTCTGCTACAATGTTAAAATCACCAAGGGTATACAAAAGTTTTTTCACTTGAAATGATGTTTGGAATACACACTTTTGAACTGAAGAAACTTCCAGAATAATCAGATTAACTTGTTTTGAACCCAAATCATTTACATTCAAAATATTTTTCCGTCTCATTTTGAACCCAAGTACAAAGTGAGATTTGGATTCTGCTTTATTAGAACTGCTTGCCTATTTTCCTTTTGCTATCAGTATATGCACTCTGTAACAGCAGAACTACTTTATAGCTTGAGGTTCTTCATAAATATAAATAATCCTAGACCTTAATATCTTCTTGTGTTTTTGTATTGATAAAAGAATCCATATAATACCCACTTATATTATGTCCATATAGAGAAAAATGTAGAGAAAGAAGCTGAGTTCATAGCTGCAGATGCTGGCTCTTGTTCTCTGTTAACTTACTAATTTAGCAATAGCAATACTACTTAGACTTTATACTGCCTCATTGTGCTTTACAGCACTCTACGTGTGGCTTACACAGTCAGTATATTGCCCCCCAACAATCTGGGTCCTCATTTTACTGACCTTGGAAGGAAGGAAGGCTGAATCAACCTTGAGTCAGTCAGGATCAAACTCCAGTCTATGGGCAGAGTTAGCCTGCAATACTCCCTTCTAACCACTTCACCACCAGGGTTCATCTTTAAGAATCTTCTCAAAAACCAATCCCCTCTCTTAGATGACTTGCTTGTCCATCTTTTCTGCTTTTTGCAGAATGAGTAACATTAATATAAAGAATCAAAATTAAGTAGGAAAACATAGAGTGACAAAAACAATCCACGTAAAGAAGTAACAAACAATACCTATGCAAATATTTTAAAAATTCATATTCACTGTTTCTATGCCAAAGGAGATTTGTACAGATGAAAAAAATATATTATGAAATTTTTACTAATATAACAGTCAAAGGTCAATGGATGTGAATTAATATATTCTTTATTGCAAGCTTTTTCCAAAGTTTTTTGTCCTATATCAAAGCTTCAGCCAAGACAATTTCCAATGCTATTAAATATCGAGCCAATGAAAGACGGATTTTTCTTCTCCAGTGTTTCCTACTACAGTATTTCCCTGAAAATAAGACACTGTTTTATATTAATTTTTGCTCCCAAAGATGCGCTAGGTCTTATTTTGGGGGGATGTCTTACTTTTGGGGAAACACGGTAGATTGTCCACCACCATCCCCGAATAACACCTGGCTCCCCCCTCCCTCCTATCCCCGGGCGCTCCTTACCTCATGGAGAAGTCAGGGCTGGAGAGAGATCGGCTGGCCTGAAAACTCCGAGGCTTGGAATTCGCATGCTTTGGAAGCGCTTCCGGTAGCCGCGCAGGAGAATTTCGAGCCCTGGAGGCAGCCCAGCTGCATGTGCCTCGCTGCCTCTCCTGTATCAATTTATTTTTCCGAGGAGGTCTTATTTTCGGGGGATTCCTTATATTCCAGCGAGAGGCAAAAATGTAAGTAGGTCTTATTTTTAGAGGATGTCTTATTTTCGGGGAAACACCTGCAGCTAACAAAAGAACCACATTCACTTGTTCAAGGAAACAATCGTGTTCTGAGAATCAGCATATCCAAGTATCAGATGCTTGTCTTCTTAGACCTGAATTATTGTTGATTCATACTATTCATTTCTTCTTGGCAGATCACCTCCTTATCACCCTTAATGCTATTATTCCTCCCTAAATGTCTTCATAAGTCTTAAATACTGTATATTATATTAGGTGAAAAAGACAAGTCCTAAGTCAGGCCTATGCTAAATCTTATTAGGGGCAAAAATGAATGCAGGATCAAGAGCATCCTATAATGAATGATCCTCGTGACACAGGGAAAATTGCTGGTTGGCTGCTAGAATTGACAGGAAGGTGCATGCATACCCTTGCCCTATGACACTTTAAATATCTTTGAATACACTGATTACAGAAGGCAATGGAGTTGTACCAACATTACAAAAATAATACAGATATGGTTGAAGGGCAGCTGTTTTTGATTTAAATGCCCTCATCTTTCAAGTCCACATCTCAAAGACAGATGTTATCAAGACCTATCAATATCAGGGATATGCACAGCAGTATAAATTTCAGATTTATTTTGATTATTGCTGTATATTTTTCTTCCTATTAATCTCCAATCTTTTTTAATAACTAAAAAAATCTGACCAGAAATGTAACAACTTAGTCCCAAGAGCAGGAAAAAAACCTCATACAATATTCATAGATATACAAAATAGCCAAGTGACTCTTGGATCTAGAACACAGATTGAGCAGATTGTCCTCATATTTGGACTCCAACTAACCCAGCAACCACTAGAGGGCAATAAACCACACTACAATAAGTTTCCACTGTCAAGTTGCTTAGCTTCTATGCAGCCCAGATACAGTAATCTTCTTACAGCAGCATGAAACTCATAAAAAGCTGAATTTTCAGCATCCTGAAACTTATATGTTATTTATTTTAACTCCACAGCTTCAGTGGCATAAGTGATGCACCCACTTCCATTTTGTTTATGTAATGTTTCCACAAAGTGGGCTGAATTGAAAGAGATAGGGCTCACATGTTAGAGCTTTGTGCTATCCAACATTTCTCAGTTAATAATATTTCACAAATCAGATGTTGAATTATTCAATTTCATTGCTGAGTTGACTCTTAAGGAATATTAGCTATGAGTTCTTTCTCTGCCTGGATTTGCACAAAGCCTTTTTCAGGTCCTACTGAATCTGGAAACTGAGAATTAGACTGAGACTTGAAACACTGGGCCCTATCCAACAGAATGCGATTATTTGCGAGAAAAGGCCTTACAATTAGACAAGAAAAAACAAATGCACAGATGTAGAATAGGTGGTAGCTGGATCATCAGCAGTTAGAGGATCTAGGAGTCCTTGAGGACCACCACTTAAGTATGAGATAGCGGTGTACCGAACTGCCCAAAAAGTCAATGCAGTCCTAGGTTATATCAAAAAGGGATAGTATCAAAATCACATGATGCATTAGTACTTTCATATACTGTCTTGGTATAACAGCACAATTGGAATATTGCTTCCAGTTCTGGTCATCATGACAGAAAAAAGATATTGAGACTCTTGAAAGAGTACAGAAAAGAGATTTCCCCCTCATCATATAAATTAAAAGCCGTGGTTTTCTATCAGACCATAGTCCATTAAGTACAGGAAATTTCAGAAATCATTTGTAGTGATGTTGGTCATAATAAGATGGTTGCTACTGCTGGCGTTAGACAAATTTTAAAATGTGCCCTGCAGAATTAATTATATAAAGTGCTTCATCTGATCAGCCCTTCTGTGTCTGAATGCCTGCAGCTTTTAGAAGAAACTATCAAAGAGCCATCTCAGTGGGAAACGAAGAATAATTTTATAACTGAAGTTTCTGAGGAATACGAAATAGAAAGGAAGTGTATTTTTAGCTCATGGAGGAATAGATTGGACGTGTACATTTAAAAAAAATAGATGGTATGGGAATAAAAAATGTAGAGTGTGAAATAGTCTGATAAATGCTGATGAAATCTGCTGCAATTTATATACAACTATATTATGTTATTTAAATCTAATTTTCAGCACTTTGATTTAGTTAGCTAAGTACAAGTTGCTCAAAAATCAAGGAATCAGCAGGTTAAGGCCATCCTAAAGCAATTAAATATTTATATAGACTCATTTTCATGTTAGTATAGATCCTGAAATATTGATAGCAATATGATGGATACTCACTATTGGACAAAGCTTAGCCACTTTGTGATCTTTTCTACCCACTGCCTTTCCTCTTCTCTGAGGAGGGATCATTTACTAAGAAACCATTTAAATGCCTTTGTCAGGTGCATGTAAAAGTTCAGAAATCCAGCATCACATTGGGTTTCTAGCCCCTCCCCCCCACAGCCTCTGGACACTGGAACAGAACCTCTATGGTACGTGATGTAGGTGCCCTTAAGTGGAGATATAAAACTGGGTATAATTAGCGGGTCTTCCATAGTTTGCTTAATGTGCAATTGTAACCAAAACACAGTTACAAAATTTCAATAGCACAGCTCAAAGCTGACAACCTACAGAGGCTTCTACAGTGTTACAATACTGTCATTGTATATGTTATATGTTATTTATATATTTATACATCATATGCATATGCATGCATACACACACACACATATACACATACACGTTATATTTGAGCATCCATAGTTCAGCAAATACTGTATCAGAGACATGTACACATTTGTTGTCACATACATTTCTGTCAAGTCCCTACTGAGATACGCACTATATCTGACCTGAGTGTTCCGTCGTGCCCTGAAAACATATCTTTTCACGCAAGCCGGGTTATCCTAGCCCCCACCCTTTTATTATAGTAAATTATTTTTATTAGATTTTAAATTGGTTTTATATTGGCTTTTTAAATTACAGCCCTGTATTATTATAATTATTTTTAATATGGTTTTAACTCATGTGTCGCAATTTGTTTTTTGTATTGTAATGTCTTGTTTGTATTTTAGCTGGCTGTAAACTGCCCTGAGTCCGTCAGGAGAAGGAAAGTATATAAATGTAATAAAACGTAAATGTAAACGTACTATGCAAGTTAAGTTCAAACCCTCTAAACCAGTACAAAACCACCTTTGAGCACTCTTATGGCTAAAAATGTTGCAAAACACCTAGGATTTGCTGGAGATAAATTTTACTCAAAATAAAAATAATTATTGTTAATACATTTTTTTTTGCTTTTTCATTATGGATCTGAGGCATCGGTTCATAAGAATCGTGTTAAATTGAAATCTTTATTGTCAGAGGACAACATGCCTACAATGAGATTGGCTGAGCCTCCCTTCCTGCAC
>JANHFO010005140.1:41293-53959 GCA_032468095.1 Pareas carinatus
AGTGTGATATCTGTTCCTGCATTTGAGAGAGAAAGAGAGAGAGACAGAGAGAAGGAGAGGGAGAGAGAGACAGACACACATATAGAGAAAAAGGAAGAAAATGAGACAAAGAGAGGGAGAGTGAAAGAGACAGAGACTGAGAAAATAAAAGAAAGAGAGTTACAGACACAAACACAGAAAAAGAGAGACTAGACAGCAGGGTCAGCCAGCCAAAGCTGAGAATGGGAACTGCTCACCCGCCTTCGGCTTCTCCTTGCAGTGGGGAACTTCCCTGGTGCCTGGGAGGTCTTTCTGGAGGCCCGGACGCCCCCTTTGGAGCCAGTCCCTCCGGAGGCCCAGATAGCTCATATGGAGGCCCAGATGGCCCCTATGGAGGCCCAGGAGGCCACTACGGAGGCCTGGTGGGCATCTCCGTAGGTCTGGATGGCTTCTCCTGAGGTGGCGGAATGCTTTCTGGCTGCCCGGCGGACCTCTCCTCTGGCTTACTTTCCTGGGCGAAGGCGTGTGTGCCAGCAGAGATGGCTCTGCGTGCCGGCTGTGGCATGCGTGTCATAGGTTCGCCATCACTGCTCTATACCATCAATTCTCCATAATATACTTCTCTTATATAATGTTGCTTCAGAGTACTAATGGTGTAATGGTATACTAATGGTGTAATACTAATAGTGTAATCCCAGGTTTCTGAAGGTGCGGGCAGATGTGATCTCGAAAACCTGAACAAACCCTTTCAAAGGTTCAGGAGCATTAGGGAAATATCAAAAGACTGGAAAAGAGCTTCAAAAAGGGGGGGGAAGTGGATCCAAGAAACTTCAGCCTGACATTAATATCTGGGAAGATTCTGGAAAAGATAATCAAACATTGCATTTGTTAGCACCTGGAAATGAACAAGACAATGACTAGAAGCCAGTGTGGGTTGTCAAAAATAGATCATGCCATAACTATCTTATGGGATTCTTTGATAAAAGTGACTAAATCAGTGGATAAGGGAAGTACCATGGACATAGTTTACTTAGATTTCGGCAAGGCAGTTTACAAAATAGACCAGTCCACTTCTTAGTAAGATAGAAAAATATGAGATAGACAACATCACTAGATGGATCTGCAACAGGTTGACCAACTGCACCCAACAGATAATCCTCAATGGATCTACAACTATATGGAGGAAAGCATGCAGTGAAGGTTCTGTCTTAAGCTATTCAACATCTTCATAAATGATTTAGATAAGGGGACAGAAGGGGACTCGTCATATTTGCAACCCGACTAGGGTGAATAGAGAACACTTTAGAAGATAGTCTCAATATATAGAAGGATCTTGACAGGCTTGAACACTGGACCCTATCCAACAAAATGCAATTCAGTGCCGAGAAAGTGAAGGTCATACATTTAGGCAAGAAAAACTAAATGCACAGGTATAAAATAGGTGGTACCTGGCTCAACAATTAGTGATTTTGAGAGGATCCAGGTGTTCTAGTGGACAACCCCTTAAGTATGAGTCAACTATGTGCTGCAGCTACCAAAAAAGCTAGTGCAGTCCTAGGCTGCAGTAACAGAGGGATAGTATCAAGATCACATGAAGTAATAGTACCACTTTATATTGCACTAGTAAGACCACACTTGAAGTACTGGATCCAATTCTAGTCACCATGATACAAAAAAGAAAGAGTGCGGAGAAGAACAAAGATTATAAGGGGTGTGGAGACTAAATCATACAATGAATGGTTGTGGGAGCTAGGTATGTCTAATCCAATAAAGAGAAGAACTATGGGTGATAACTGTCCGTTCTAGTATTTGAGAAGCTTTCACACTGAAGGGGGGTTTGACCTATCCTCCAAAACATCTGAGGGCAGGACTAGAACTAATGGGTGGAAAACCATTATGGAGAAATCCAACCTAGGACTAGGAGAAATTTCCTGACAGTGAGAACAATTAGTCAGTGGAATGGCTCACTTCCCAAAGCTTATGCTATGACCAAGTTCAATTTGAAATTCACAAAACATACAAGCAAGATGTGGAAACATGAAATATGAAAACGTAGTTGAATTAATAGTTTAGACAACCAAAATGAAGCAGGAGACTGGCTTATCTATTTCTGTAACTAGCAACAGCAATAGCAATAGCATTCAGACTAATATATCACTCTTAGTGGTTTACAGCATTCTCTGGGTGATTTACAATGAGAAGCATTATTTGCATATTGTCCCCAACAATCTGAGTCCTCATTTTACCAACCTCAGAAGGATGGAAGGCTGAGTCAACTTTGAGCCCCATCAGGATCAAACTCCTCGCTGTGAGCAGAGTTAGTTTGCAATACTGAACTTTAACTACTGCAGCACCAGGGCTACAATGATTTTTTCATAACAAACACTGTCTTCGAACAACCAAAATGAAGTTTTTATACATGGGCATAACCAGCTGGAGACATAAAATTAAATATAAAAAATACCAAACAAATATTAAACAGGTAAAACAGCCATCCTTAGAACTGGAAAGAATGACCAGCAGCCAGTTACGATGGTGATGGGTCCATGACTGGAAGATCTAAATATTTCCATAATTATTAGTCACAGAGATAATCTAGCCATGTTGTCAACACGAATTTGATGGCACATAATCAATCCAAAACCATACTGTATAGTATCTAATTAGGTTTTATGCACAACATTAAATGACTAAGGGGATATCATACAGTATATCTATATATCAACGCCCTTTGCTAAGTATTGTATTTATTCTCAGAATACTTTACTTCTATTGTACACTGCTATTATCACATTCAGAAATCAAACCTGAAGTCCATATTCATACAAAACATTCATACAATAATTTTAATCTTACTAACTTTATGTGTATTTTTTACTTAAATCAACAAAAATGCAAAAAACCTTAAGATGCAGCGTTTTCCCCTTTTCAAAACATCTCTTTTCTTTTTATTTCTGAGAAAGTCTGGGGGAGAATAAAATAACTGTTTCCGGAGATCCTTTGAATTAAGATTCACCTTAATGCTACCTTGTAATGTCTGAAAAGACTAGCATAACAACTCAAGAACTGCAACTTCAGCATTATGTTTGTAGAAAAAAATTGATATTCTAAAACTGCAATGACTGTTAAGTGATGTTGGTCCGCTGTCTGAGGTTGGGGACCCCTGCAGTATAAGACTCTCATATTTCTGAAACACTGCCAACATAATGTGATGTGATTATACTAGGATTATACGTTGGTAATTAGAATAAAGTTTTGTTTACCCTCGAAATTTCTCAAAGTCTGAAAAGAAGGACCTTACACTATTATCAGAATACAACATTGTTTTATATGTAAAAATCTCCAGGTATATGAGAGTGGATAAAAGTAAAGTACATTTGCTGCTGTATCAAAAGAGGCCAAGTATGTGACATCAAATTCCATCGGAATATTTTTAATGTTTTTTTCTTCTCATATGTCTTGTACAAATTAACAGTTGATTTATCTTTATTAGCAAAATCACTCATTGTACTAGATCCCGTGGGTATCACTTTTCAAGGGATCCCATGCATTTTGTTCCATTTTTCTTTTCCAGTTTATTTGCATGACTGAAGACCACTTTCAGGGGACTCTTCCCCTGCATTTGCATTATTGTGTCTTTGGGGGTTTATAATGAGTTCTGCAGCGTTCATTAAATATCTAAAATAGCAAAACAGAAAGTTGATTGATACAAATGTGAATCACTCCAAGAATCTAAAAACTTAATTAACTACTGTGCTGCAAAGCAGTAATTAGAGTCATATATGTATGTGTGTTCAGAAAAACAAGTTATATCTAGTTGTCTAGATTTGTAGCTTTCAGAATAAAAGGGGAGGGAAAATACTGGGTGAAATATTTCCACACATGGTGGGGAGAGCTTTTTAAGACAGAACGGTTCCAAAGTTGATGGCAGCACCCCTGTGGTCACATGACCGCAGCCATATGATCTTTATGACCAGTTGCAGTGTTCTGTGGTCATGTGCCAAGATTTGAATCTCTTTTTTTGCCAGAAATTAACCTGTCAGTTGGTTCCTGGCAAGAAACGCCCATAAATAAATAAATAAAATAAAAATAGGCATGCACTGACTTGCTTAATGAATGTGGTATTCGCTTAACAATTGCAGTGTTCACTTAATGACTGCTGCAAAAAGGGTTGTAAAATCAGGTTGGTCACATGGGTGTCTCAAGTTATAATTTATGATGGAAGTCCTGGACTCCAGTACAGTTGAGGACTACCGGTATGCATTATTTTGGATAGTCACACTGAAAAGAGCATGCATTTATGCAAGATATTTCTACTTGATTTTCCTATTTGGATTTAACTTGAACTATAGTTCTCTTCCTAGTCTTCTTCTATCAATCAGAGCCTTAAAATGATAAAAATTCACAAATTAGGACTGTTCCTTACCTTCCAGCTTCTGTCATTTACCACTTCTTCAACATTTAACTCTGACTGCATTAATTTCAACTATGAGAAAAAAGAAGAGAGGCTTTAAAGACTTAGCATAACAGTTGGGATTGACTATGAACAGACAGATTGTATTTTTTAGATAAAGATATTAAAATATATATTTAAAACAGATTGAAATAAATATTTAATCATGTTTCCTCATCATTCAGTAAATAAATCTTCCTATGAAAAATTGGAATTTCATTGTAGAATATTGGAGAATTAAACATTAGAAGTGGTAAGCATTTTCTAGAGATTTAAAAGAGAACAAAGCTAAAGCTAAAATTACTATTGGTGCGAAATTAGACAATCTTTTTTCTTTTCACCCCAGCTGAAAAATGGCAAAAACAGAGAATAAACTTTTGAATGGATTGTGATGCAATGAAATCTTGATTTACCAAACAGAAGATTTCATGTGCAAACGACCAAATTTTGTCGTGATTTGCAATATTTGCATAATGATGTCATCAAGTAAATGATGCAAATTACACAATTTAAATCCATTTTTTCAGAGTTGTAATGATGCAGTGAGACAATCACCTGGGTGATGTTATTATATATATGATATACATCCCCATAATGACAAATTTTTTGATTCCTCTTACATCTCTGAACAATGAAACCTTTCCCTTCTAGTTCGCTGTTAAAAAACCAAGTTTTTTAAACCAATAATAGCAGTAATTTTAATATGATCTGGGTGAATCAAGACAATATGAGTTCTATTACATGAACAGAAGATGGAACTGAAATATAGCAATGTATATTAAATTCCATCATTTCACATTTACCTTATAAAGAATTTGCAGATTCTGATGTCTGAAATTATATTCATATGGCAAGTATCTAGATAGTAGAGCCTTATTTTCTACTCAGTGGACTCCTCTACTCAGCTAACTGTTGAGGAGTTGCAGTGCTCAAAGTATGTTAGTCACCTTGCCTTGTACTGCTCTCTTCTGGACAAAAATGATTTCACAATTGGTTTTATTTCAAGAAAAAAAATTTCTTCTCTCAATACTCAGATTCTTTAACAATAAATAATAAACCAAAGGTTTGGGAAGCAACCAGAGAGCAGCTGAAATGGGTATAGCACATTTTAAGGTCATTAAAAATGTAAAAAAATTGAGCATAGGGGTCTCCCATCTTTACTATTACAGAAGAGACTGTCTGAACCATTCACCTGTCTTTCCATATCTAAATAAGCATCCTAACTAAAGGACTGCTAAGAAATTTAGATGCATAAAATGATTTATATGTTACATTTCATGTTTGCTTTCATTTTAAGTTGTGTTTGAGTTCAGCTAGCAAACATTAATAATAATTTAATCATTAATTAATATTAATCCATTAATAGAATATCTGTTTGTACCGAGTTTTCATAAACAAGACTTAATTATGTTTAAGACAGGAATATTTATATACATAATAATACAATATAAAACTGTTTGCGTTTGTGTCTATGCGTGTATACATCTTGTTTAGTACATGAAAAAACTATAACAATGGTAAATTCCAATTTTTTGTCTTTCTGTGTGTGCATGCCTTCAAGACAGTTTTAGCTCCTGCAAATACTTGGACCAGTCCATGAAGATTACCTAACAACAGTTTGAGGAATAGTTTGCTATATAGCCTGTTTCCTATGTCTGAGAGAGGATGATTGGCTTTATACCTAAGATAGAGCTAGAACTCAGGGTCATTTTTTAAATTATTATCCAGCTGATCTTTTCCTGAGCAGGAACAGGCTTGGTTAGTACTTAGAATGAACCCCCAGGGCTCTCGAGGCAAAACTGGGAAGTTGAACTAACATGCTGGAATATGGCAAGGGAAGTCCATATTGTGGCTGTGGAAAACCCTGCAAATATGCCCATGAAGGTGCATGAAGGAGGCGAGATTCAACTGAAGAAAGCACTGCTTTATCTAATAATACAATCTGCAAAAGCCAGTTTGCCAGTTCATGATTTCGATTTCTTCATGTCTTCTCCAGTGAAGCATGGGCATAGAAGAATGTCTAATGACAGATACAGTCCACTCAGAAAGTATTCAGACCGCCCCCCTTCACTTTTGTCAATTTTGTTATGCTGCAGCCTGATTCTACATTTGTTGAAATTCATTTTCTACTCTCATTTATCTACACTCAGTACCCTATAATGACAAAGTGAAAACAGAACTTTAGAAATGTCTGCAAAGTTATTAGGAAGAAAAAACCTGAAATATCATATTGGCATAAGTATTCAGACCTTCACTCATTACTTTGCTGAAGTAACCTTTGGCAGCAATTATAGGTCTCTCCAGTGATGTTCAATAGGGTTCAGATCAGGGCTTTGGCTCTAGGACAGATAGCACAGAGCCCTCTCTGTTGGCATGCGAGCCAAGCCGCCCCAGCATCGCTCCAGAACTGAGCATGCTCAGAAAGAGAGTAGTGATGCCGGGCCATGTCATCGGGCCATACATATGCTCAGAGTAGCGGTACCGAGTGATGATGTCATGAGCAGCAACTCATTACCTGCGACTCGTCCAGGGACTCGGTGCCTAAAAGGTTAGTCATCATTGCTCTAGGACATTCACAGAGTTGTCCCTAAGGCACTCCTGTGTTGTCTTGACTGTGTGCTTAGGATCGTTGTCATGTTGGAAAGTGAACCTTCGGCCCAATCTGAGGTTCGGAGCACTATGGAACAGGCTTTCATTGAGGATTTTCCATGTACTTTGCTCCATTCAGCTTTCCCTCAACCTTGATCAGTCTCCCTGTTACTGCTGCTGAAAAACAGCCCCACAGCATGATGCTGCCACCACCATGCTTCACTGTTGGGAAGGTTGATGAGCAGTGCCTGGTTTCCTCCAGACATAACATTTAAAATTGAGACCAAACCAATCTTGGTTTCATCAGACCAGAGAAACTTGTTCCTCACAGTCTGAGAGTCCTTTAGGTGCCTTTTTGCAAAGTTCAAGTGAGATTTCATGTGTTTTGTACTGAGGAGAGTCTTCTGTCCAGCCACTCTGCCATAAGGCCCAGATTGGTGGAGGGCTGCAGTGACGGTTGTCCTTCTGGAACTCTGTTCCATCTCCACACAGGATCTCTGGAGCTCAGTCAGAGTGACCATCTTACCAAAATCCTTCTTGCCAGATTACTCAGTTTGACCGAGCGACCAGCTCTTCTTGGTTGTGCCAAACCTCTTCCATTTGAGAATGATGGAGGCCACTGTGGTCTTAGGAACCTTCAGTGCAGCAGAAATTTTACTGTAGCCTTCCCCAGATCTGTGCCTTTCAATAACCCTGTCTCTGAGCTCTGCAGGCAGTTCCTTTGGCCTCATGGCTTTTGCTGTGCTATAGTATGTAATTATCAGCTGTGAGGCCTTCTACAGAGGTGAGTGCCTTCCGGAATCATATCCAATCAATTTAATTTACCACAGATGAACTCCAATCAAGGCGTAGGAATATGTCAGCAACCATCAGAAGAAATGGGAGGCACCAGAGCTAAATTTCATGTGTTGTTGCAAAGGGTCTGAATATTTATGCCAATGTGATATTTCAAGGTTTTTTTTAATAAATTTACAGACATTTCTAAACTTCTATTTTCACTTTGTCATTATGGGGTATTGAGTATAGATACAATGAGAAAAAATGTCAACAACTGTAGAATCATGCTGCAGCATAGCAAAATTGACAAAAGTGAAGGGGTTCTGAATGCACTGTACATTGTTAGAGAGATCTGGTCCTTTTCCAGCATTAGAATTATTATAATGTCAAGTCAGAGATGCTCTTTTTGTAATTTTAAATGTTTTACTCTCTTATGCCACTGGAACAGTCAATTTTAAATCATACTTCATACAATATAACTTAACCAAATTCTGCTACTTACTTTTGTCTGCTCTTTCCTGAGTTGTTTTAGTAATGCTATGTCATCCGGAGATTTCTTCCTCTCTTCCTGCAGAAGTTTGACTACATTAGAAGTTTGGGCAATACAGCTTTTGATTATTCTCTCCCTACTTTCATGAGCCTCTTTCAACTAAATAGACAGTAAATATAAACAAAGAAAGCCAGATAAGCAAGCAGTCCAATAAGGAGTTAAATGTTAATTAAAATAAAAGCAGAAATTGATGAGGTATTCATAAAATTACCACTTTTCATGCACATGTAATGGACATAGCAGCTTATTATTCTTAGCATTTTTGTTCATAGCTCACCCAGATACTGTAGCTATTAAATAAATGGTTAGCAGAAAAATCCTTGCCACTTTATTTAAAAAGGAAGGGTGTGGCAAGAGTCCTAAAGGAACTTTATTTAAACTTTCCTTGGGTTGTCTGCACACACAATTGCAATGGTCTCTGTTCCTTTTGCCTATTTCAAGGCCTATGAAATAGATGAGTATTTTTATTTGTGAAGGTCTACTTTAGAAATAACTAAATGCTGTGTTTAGCTACCTTAAATAGGCAGGCATTCTGAAATCAAGAGGAAACCTCCATTCTCTTGGTCATAATTTCCTCTCCTTTTTTCCACCAATGGAGATGATGAAACTGTCACAACCTTTCTTATAGAAGTAAATAAAATATGACTCATGAATTTAAAGGAATTGAAAATTTGATGGTTATCTTCCAAGTATTTGTCAATATAATGACAACCAAACTGATAAAATAGAAAGGAATATCTTCCATTTAGATTCCAGACAAATAGGTTCTGAATACTGCTAAAACAACTTAATAGCAAGATTATCAAATTTCACCAATCAATTTTGGAAGGACAATTATGCAGGATAAAACAAAAATATTTTCCATGGAATATAACATGCAATTGCAATATCTTTTGAGTACATTTCCAGTAGGCTTTCTTTGCAACTGAAGAACTCCTCTGTGAATAAAAATGTTGACATTTTGCTGGCTAAATTACAAGAATTTCAAAGAAGAAATAGTTATTTTGCTTTAAAAATTTGAGATGAACAAAAGGTTAGCACTGTTAAATTACTGAACAGGATACATGCAAATTATATATGTGAAGATTCATTTATTTTCTATGGCACACATTGGAAAACGAAGGATAAAGTTTCCATTGTCCCAATAGGCTATGGATCCTTTTCCAGAATCAAGAATTGCAAAATGGTATGTATAAACAGCATGCATTACATTCCACTGAAGTAAACCTGCATCATCATCTTTATGGCAAAGCTTTGGTAATCTGGAGAATCACGTGATAGAACATTAGTTACGGAGTATAAAGGCAATATGGTTGATTATAATAATGCACAGAAAATGTCTAAAGATATAAATGTATACATTTTTAGAATTTCAGCTTCATTTTAACAAAATAAAATTAGGCAGAATGTTTAAGCATATAACATATTTGAAGAAATGTCAAGGCTAGGTAATGTGAAGAAAAGGATATCATGGAAATATACATATGTTGTTACAACTTTAATCTTCTATTAGAATATGATTGACTCTGGTACCACAAAGTATCTCTTAATGAAGTTTATATCAGTATACTGTCCTTAAAGAAAGTCAGCCGCGTTCTGATTAGGAGGTTGGTGTGGTCCTCTTAGTTTCTGCCTAATCCAGGGGGGGGGGGGAGCAGCTTAAAAGGGCTGCTGAAAGTTGCTAGGTTTGTACCTCCACACTTTCCAAAGCACCTTTTTGGAACTGAGTCAGAATCTACTGATTGTGGGCCTATTTATTGATAAATGTAGATGTTAAAATAAAGTACATTTATTTCTATGTTTAATATTCAGCTGTATTTTGCAGGGGCTGCTGGCAGTCTACAACAATCAAACAACACAATAATTAAACAATACATTATAATTCCCCAAATGCTCACTGGAAAAAGTAATTTTCCTAGCTTACTGAGGGCCATTAAGTAAGTGCTGATTTGCTCTCAGGAGCCATTCCATAACAATGGGCTTGCAACAGAGAAACACTTGTTTGTGAGTCTGTGGCCCTTTAATATTTTAGTAATAGGGAAGCATTAATGAATTTTTTTGGGAAGCATGCAGATTTCTCTTGAAGGAAATGGCCTCAAAGATACTTAGGAGTCAAGTCACCTAGGGCAGTGGCCCCCAACCTGCCTGCTTTTTGCTAAATGGAGCTTGGCTTGTTCACACGGCCCAGTTGCTGACATGCTGCAGCTCGATGCTGGTCCATGGGCCAGGAGTTGGGGAGTCTGATCTAGGGTATTAGACAGCACTTTGAATTGTATTCAGAACCCGATGGGCAACTAATGCAGGGCTCACAGCACAAGTGTTATGCGAATGTGATGACTACAAACTCCATATTTTGCACCAATTGCAGCTTCAAGGTAGTTTTCAAAGCAGCCCTTTATATGACATTGTGGAGCACAAATGAGCCTGTCTGGTCACATCCTCTACCTGCGTATCTAGCTGTAGCTTTATCCAGGAGAACTCCCAATCACAGAATTTCTCCTTCAAGAAGTAGAACACTCCAACCAGAGTTATAACTGGAGCTGGTAAAGAATCTCTCAAACATCAACTCCATATTGTTTGAGTTTAGCTTCAGTCCATTTTGTCACATCCAAACCCTAACAGCTTCATATACCAGATTAATATTTCCTTTGGCATGAACCAGAGCAGTGATGTAAAATGAATAGAATGCTGGTGCAACCCACATTATCTGAGATTATTGTAGAGTGATTTAATAAAGTATTAGAAAGCTTGATATATCCAGGCTCCTTTGTCACAGATAAGGATTTGGCAGTCTCTCAGACCAACTTACTTCAAGGATTGTCACTGTTGTAAAGTGGCATATTTAGGTATTCAGATACATAAATCAATAAGAGCTCTTACAAATAAGAGCAGGTTGGTGGATAAAACCATAATGCCTATTTTTCTAATTTGTTTTATGTTTTGAATATTTAATTTATTATTAGATTTATATCTTGATTTTTACTCAGGAGCAAAAAGTAGCACGCATAGCACTGCTGCTGGTTTTGACTTGCTATTTTTTATTGTGGTTGAACCATTCCCTGGTGGGGAGTCTACTATAAATATTTGTTTTGTTTGCTTTGTGCATTCTTACAATGAAATAATTTTCTTCAGGAATTTTTAAAATAATTCACAATCCTTCATTAATTTCCATGTAGACATATGAGAGTCAAAAGGATTTTGGTTAAGTCTTTTCTGTTGGAAAACATAATGATCTGCCTTTTCTTTTATGGCGAAATGCTCTTGGCCTGTGTGATAAGGAAAACCAGCCAGCATAAATTAGGCTCATTGCATGTACCGATAAACTTGAGGCTTATGCACTAAAATCAATATAATTAATTGGTGGCTTTAAAGCCCTTTCTGGCTCTAATATTAATTTAAATAAATAAATTGATATAAATCTGAGCTGAGGCTTGTGGGAGCTACAAAACTGTCAAAGCCAAATTTCTCTGGACACATTCCATATTTCTACAAGGGTAATAACTTATTTGGGGCTGAAAATAAAAAATAAAAAGTAATTGTAGTTTTATTTTCTATTTGTAGGGTATGTGCCAATTTATATAAAAATTAGTATGGGGAAGTTGTGCAAAACTGCAAAATTAGGATTGGGTAACTAAATTACACAACACAATATGATTGACAATATAAGACCTGTTTTTGATTAAAATAAGACAGAAAAAAGTTTACGGTGATTGCTCCCTTTATTTTGGATATAAATACACTTAAATAATTAAAAGCAGAATACAAGTTAAATTGGCAGTCAAAAAAGACACACACAAACAAGAGGGAGAGATTGAACAGCATTCCCCCAGATTCATGGTACTATGAGGATAAAGAAGTACAAGGATCTCTGCCTCCCTTTTAAATTAAGTACCTCTTACTGAAACATATGACACAAGCAACAACTGGTTACAAGAACAATGAAGGGACAAGATATGCTTAAGATTAAAAGCAGGGGTCATCAACCTGTGGGACACAGCCCACTACCGGGACACGTGAGTGGTGAGTCGGTGTTTGTGCGCATATTCCCACTCGTGCGAGTGGTGGGCACACAGCCTCATTCACGCACACCTGCCCCCCTCACAAACCCACCCCCTCTTCCCCACTCCTCCTATGCTGGGCCAACCTGGAAAGGTTGGGGGACGCTGGTTAAAAGGACAAGCAGATGTGAACTTCAAGAAACCGCTAAATGGCAGCAAAGAACTATAGAAAAATTTCAGTCTTTGCTGCCATCTAATGCAGAGGTCTCCAACCTTGGTCCCTTTAAGGCTTGTGGACTTCAACTCCCAGAATTCCTCAG
>JANHFO010005141.1:1421-12701 GCA_032468095.1 Pareas carinatus
TCTAAACTCCTCCGCTGAACCCTGAGAGGGGTCATCCCGTCCCCCCAAATGGAGAAGAGAACGGGCCACCCCAAACAGGGCCGCGGGGCGGTTATCCGCAGACGCGATCAGAGCAGCGAAGTAATTTCTCTTCGCAACCTGAATCGCGTCCACATATGCCTTCGTAAAGGTTCTAAGAGAAGATCGATCAGAAACGGAATATGTAGAAGTAATTCAAGAGTCCCCCACAAAGTAAATAATTTGTTGTTTTAATTATGAAATCTAAAAAAAAAGAATTTTTCCAATAACATATTTATTGATAAGAATGGTTTGGCAATGAATCAATTATGTAGAAGATTGTTATTGTCCCAAGTGAAGGTTTTCAAAAGTTTCTGCTTTGGATTGTTTGTACCAGATTTTTGTCCTTTTTTTTAAAGATCACATGGCTTTCAAAGGCAGACACATCCCTATATTTCTGTGATCTATGGGTAGAGATAATTCAGTCATCCTCAAAGTATTAATTTTAAAATTCAGTCTATCACGTCCACATTCACCACTTTGCCAATGAAATTCCAAATAAGGCATGAAATAAAGCTTCATGTCCATGATGAAGTTCTTCATTTTAGTAAATAAGTTTGCTTAAAAGAGAAATCAATGGATTAGTTTACAATTGCTCGTCCTTCTCTAAAGTAATGAAAGAGTGTGGGGATTGTTCTAGAGCATTCTCTTAATGTTCTCAAACATAGAGACTGGAAAGCTAGATTTCCCTCCAAATTGCTTGCAGTAGATTTGAAATTGTATGGTTTCTTCTAAGGTAATAAGGCAACATAGAAGGTTTTTCAGGGGAAAAAAATTGCCTTATACTTTGGATTTATATTAAAGCCTAGTTAAGGCATTAAATTGTTAGGACTACTTACTATAGGAATGCTCTGGATAGTCCCCCCTCCTGCCATCTTCACGCAAATGACGTTGGCTTCTTTAGTCAGGAACATTTAAGTGTGACTATCTGCAGGGGTGGCAAGGTTGCAAGCATTTATCCATGAAGTCACTGGAAGTCAAATGCAATGTGGTGACACCTAACCATCTGTAGGAAGAAAAAAAATATTGTTACAGCTGTAGGTATCTGTAGAAAGATGTCCGTAAGGGACAGGTACAATGGGCAGATGAGGATCGTAGATCTAAGAATGAAAAACTCTCAAAGCAGCTTCTACCTACTACTGGACTTTCTTCCTTTCTGTATCTATCCCAAATCCTAGGATGAGTGAATAAATTAAATTGTAGATTGTATTCTATTTCTATTAATTGAAACATTGATTTTCAGGAATTTCTATAAGAGCCTACCCTTGTCCAGTGCTGTGTTTGTTTTTAATCAACTCTTAGATTATTTTAGCGCTATTAATCTGCTCTTAATTAATTGCAATTTTGTCTGAAAGCATTTTTGAAAAGAAATCCATATTCCAAAAAAAAAGAAAGAAAATAAGTAAAACAAATTGGCTTAGGGAATAGAGACTTATTTATCCAAATATTTGTGTGATATATGAAAGTTAGTCCTGCTGAATTCAATTAAAGGGTTATGTTCTCATTTCTTTCATTTAAAACTTCTGTATGAAATCCCAAAAACCAAGCAACTGACAACATAAAAACAATTCAAGTATAAAATAAAACAATGGGGATTTAAAATCAATGTGAACCTTAGTAGAACCTACATTCTACCACGTTTCACATGGATTATATATAAATATATGAGAGAGAAGTGTAGTCTCTGCAAATATATGTACAATGAATCAAATTTCCGGTTCCTACATTTCTTTTGTAATGATTCATCTAGAAGCATTGATAAATTATTATCATCTACTGTAGTCTCAATTATACATTTGCAATATCGTCAGGTAATACAAGCTTGTCTTAAGAGATTTGGAGTAAGATAAAAGTATTTAGGGGTTTTAAAATACATTATTTTCTATTGCTTGTATTTTAAACTTCATACTGCCTGTTTAAATTGCACTCATTGTCATGTTTTTCCTCTCCCTCCAGGTCCTTTCAATATGTCCCAAGGACATGAGAGCGGATATTTGTGTGCATCTCAATCGGAAGGTTTTTAATGAACATCCAGCTTTTCGGCTAGCTAGTGATGGCTGCCTGCGGGCCCTTGCAGTAGAGTTCCAGACAACACATTGTGCTCCTGGAGACCTTATCTATCATGCTGGTGAAAGCGTAGATGCCCTCTGCTTTGTTGTCTCAGGATCATTAGAAGTCATACAGGATGATGAAGTGGTGGCCATCTTAGGTAAGATGATGAAGTGGGGGTCATCTTGTATGGGCGCCATTGCTCTGACACAAATGGGGCATTTTTATACACTTGAATGTGATAAGGCAATTGCTTAAAACAGTGACCCCGCCCAATCTTTTTGGCACCAGGGACCGGTTCCATGGAGAAAGGTTTTTCCACAGACCGGAGGGGGCGTGGTTTTGTGTACTGCCTGCATCCCGTGAATGGGGCCTGGCTTTTTTGTGTGGTCCAATTGCTGACATGCCACAGACCGGGGCCGGTCCACAGACCAGAGGATGGGGACCCCTGGCTTAAAAGGTCAATGGGGTACTGCCACCCAGTTATTGTTGTCTAGCAATTTGTACTTGGAGTTTGTTGCTGTTATATAAGTAAAATTCATTGATGACTTTATTTTTTTTACAAAATTCCAGACTATATTGTTTGAATCTTTCTCCCATATAGCTATTGTGCTTAATTCTTATTTATTTTGTCATATAAAATAAGTATTCATATCCTCCCTTTCCACCAAAGGCTCATGAAGGTGTGACGTTGAATTGAAAACATTGAATTTTCTCCCTTGATTTTCAACCACAAGAATCCTGTAAGAGCTTGGGATGAAATAGTACTTAGTCACCTAGGAACAAAAATTGATCAGCCTACTTTCCCTGCCCCACCCCAAGTTTGTTTACTCTATTGGTAAAAGTTATTTTTAAAAAAACAAAACAAAACCCTCTTTCTGCCCCCTCATACATTTTGAGAGTAGATTACGAGAGCATAATTATTTCAAGCTAGGAAAATAGCTGGTACAAGGTCATCTAGATGCAAACATTAATTGTTGACTGTTAGGAATTGCACATAATTTTCTACTCTTGTTTATATTATACACAATAATATGAAATTCAATCAAGAAAAAAATGAATACATATCATTTTCCTCTTGCCCATGACTTGATTTGATATAGTAATTAGCTAGAAATGTAGCATGCTTGGCTATATTGTATGATGCTAATACTGTGGTAATGAAGTATGTGTAATATAGTAACAGCCTCCCCAAGGAAACATCAGAAAATATACTGCTCATTCCATCAGAATGAGAGGCATCATTCTATAACTATATTCCTTGGGACAGAAATCATTCTTTCATTCATAAATACTGTGAATTGTTTGCTTAGGATAATACTGATTTTCATAGAGAAAAATAAAGACACCCACCATATTTAGATTTAAAATGGGTAAAATGAGATAGTCTTTACTTGGGAAGAAGTCACAACAAGCCATATTTAAGCCATACAGACTATTGATGAGGAATGAAACGTTACAGCATAACTTTCTTTGGGCCAAGGCCACATTTGATTACCTATTTCTCAAAGTAAAGGGCCAGGAATATACAGAATGGGACAACTCGCCACTGCTAACTCACCATAGTCACCTTTCCTCTACCAACTTACTGCAGGACAATTTGACATGGGGCAACTCACCATGGAACAATTCAACAATTCACTTTAATTATTTAAAATAATTTTTAAAATATTTAAATTTTTGTTATTCACATTTCATTTTGCATCCTTTTTTTAAATTATTCTATTGCACCATTTCTTTGATATTATGCAACTCTTGTCCTGCAGCGAGTTGTTCCATGGCGAGTTGACCATGGTAAGTTGGCTGTGATGAGTTGTCATAGATTCAGAATAAATACTTAGATTGGTTGAATTCAGTTTGACAATTAGTTTAATTAAAACTAGATGCAGTTAAATACAGTCATTATGCTCAAAACCTATGTATTAAATAACCTTATGTATTAAATAAATATCTCCTTTCCTCATTTCAAAATTTACAATTTGATGAGCAATTTGGAGGAGCTCTGATGGCTGCATTTAAAATTTCAGAGGTCATGTGATCCTGAGACATTACACACAATCATCCCAATGTTAATTGCCCTGATAAAACAGTTTTCACCAAAGAATACTTCTCTCACATGGTAGTGTTTCTTCATTGTGAGAACTAAGGTTGATCTCAGATGGGATTTAGGAATTGTTCATATCTGATCTTCTCGTTTTTAAAAACCGGTTGTGGTGGAAAATTCAGTCTCTTTCCTGAGGTGATTTGGTTTGTCTTTTAGTAAACTTGGTGGCCCCCAATCTACTTTCAACCATCTGAGAAAACAAAAGAGATTGAAAAGAGGATGGAAGAATGAAAAAATGGTGTGTGTGGACTTTGGACTTAAAAGAATGTTCTTCACTCATGTAGGTCCTCAGATAATGTGGCTCTTCATCAAAATCAGTACTTAGATGTGTTTTGACCCTATTATTTTCAAAGAGTCCACTGATGGATTTCACTGTGTTCCTTACAGTATTCATTTACCTTGCTGCAATTACAGTATATGACACTCATCTAAAAAATAAAGAATAGGCATAAGAGGTGTGTACAAGAGCAAGCAGAACTGGACTGTTTAGATATATTTTCTGCTATATAAAATGTCACATTCTTATTTGGGAGAGAATTCTCCATCCTATTAGAAAATATATGAACCATATATGAAAATATATGGTTGTGGAATAAAAAAATACTTTGGATAGAATGTGGAGATCTAAAGCTTTCAAGTACACAGTCTTCAATATTATTTATTTATTTATTTATTAAATTTATATGCCGCCCCTCTCCAAAGACTCAGGGCGGCTCACAATCCATTAGATCACGGAGCAAAATCAGCGGCCCCAGGCCTGCTGGAAAAGCCAGATCTTCACCGCTTTTCAGGAGGCCAATAGGGTGGGGATGATTTACTTTCTAATATGGCATTAGAAGGGTGGCTCATCCTTCTTAGAGTCCCATTTATCTATAAGCAATTAGCAAAGAATGAATGGAAAACATTTGTAGAAGCAGAAATTTCTATAAAGATGTGCCTGTTGAGGCAAATTGTGTTAAAATGTGCACAAAAAGAAAAACTTGGCAACAGAAAGGAATAAATTTGACTGTGTGATGTTAGATCACAGATCAATGGGGAAATTGAATGGAGTAGAGTTGGAGTGAAACCAACTAAGATCAAAATAAGACAAAATTATCCACTACTGATTCATATTAATTTGCTATAGTAAATGGTAGTTGTGTTCTGGGGATAACAGCCAACAATGCCTATACTTTTAGGGGAAATGATTTACTATCAACCAGCTAAAGGTCCTTTGCCAATTAAATGCTGACTTTTAACCAATTACTATTTATTAACTCAATGGCTGCAATTTGCTATGGGAACATATTAAGACTAGTAAATTTTAGAAGATATTGAATAAATGTGTCTGCTTTTTTAACATATGGAATAACTTAACATTCAGCAAGCATTAACACTGTACTGTTCAAAGGCAGAGAAAGCATCATACAGTACAGTGTTGGAACTTTGATAGAGGCCAATTTTTTTATACATCACTAGATAACCTCTTGTCAATTAATTGTTATTAGAGGGAAAAGTCAATAGCCCCACATTGTCTGGATTAAATAATGTTCAATTATGTTTTCTAGCCTTTCCATGCATGCTTTAAATCCAATCTAAGAAGCCTTCCTCCAAATCAACCTTGCCTTTGACTACAATCCATGTTCTTCTATGTTGTGGAATGAAGCTAGGAGCAAAGGATTGGGGACATGTATACACTTGTAGCACTTTCCTTCTGATGCAGAGGGAATGTGGGGGAAAAAGAAAAGGATTTTAGTTTTGGTGATTCCACAGCAGCCTATAATGAGCTGCTACCTAACTGCATTTAAGTTAATGATCCTTGCTTAAGACATCTAAGCTACTGGTCATTCTTTTATATTATGAAGGCAAAATTCATAAATTCATTTTCTCCAGAACATGCATGATTGTTTCCATATTTATTATGTCCTCAAAGTTCCAGCACTAAGCTAGCCTGGGTCATCCCTAACAATCCTGCTGCTCATTCTGGGGTGACCCAGACCTTCTGTGGTATTGGACCTATTGAGACAAGAGAAACCCTTTAGTGATAATGAAGCAAAACAGCCAAAGGCTTCCCAAAGTATAGTCAAAAAGAGAAATGTTAGACTAAAGATTCAGATGTAGCATTTTGTCCTGCACTATGGCTCCCCGCTCTCCCAAGCCTAACAAGAGTTCAATTTAGCACCTTTACTTATTTTAAAGATAAGCCATTTTGGTTTGCCACCTTGATATCTTTGCCAAAAGTATATGGCATAATTTATTAAGTTATATTAAGTAAGTGAAACAATCTGAAAAGCAAATAGTGTATATTGATGTTTGACGGTAGTAATTTTACTTTTCTTCCATGTATTTCAACATTTCAGCCTTTATTTGATCACTGATTGGTAAGAATTTCAATCCACCCTAGATTCAATAGGAGCAGCTTTAATTACTGAAAATACTCTTCCTCATCCTGGGTAAACCATCCTGTGAATTACTTACATTTATTATGTCACCAAGAATTCTGACAGAAAATATAAATTGATCTCAAAGAGAATTGCGCAATAAAGAGTTTGATTTTCCTAACATACATTGTCAAACTGCTTAGCTGCAGTGATTTATTAAGCTGATTTGTCTTTAAAATAACATTAAAAAGTGATTAGTAGTGGAACAGTTACAGGGATGGAAGAATCGATGCCAAGTGAATAAGGAAAAGCTCTTCCTATTCTGGAGTTACACTCCATGAGGTGGTAGAGAAGAGATAAAATAATTGCACCTTCTGTTCCTTATACTAAGTGTTATTTTCAAAGGCACAAAAGGGATTTGTCAGTGGTAAAGTTGATTTTGAGATAATTTGCTTAGTATCTGTCTGTGGAGATTCTCAATCATCCAGATCATGGTTGTCCCAAATATGCTTTTCAAAAGGCAACTGGACTTTCTTGTTTTTTTCTTTGAAGATGTTTCGGTTCTCATCCAAGAAGCTTTTTCAGTTTTGGCTTAGTTTGAGGTCAGTTTGCTTAGTATCTTAAACTTAAGTACCTTAAGCATTCCTTTGGTGGAACTGCCTTTCTCACAAAGTACTAGTTGCTAACTACTGGACAGTTAGCATAGTGAGTAGAATGTAAGCATACTAATCTTCTGAAAATCATGGCTGAACACTTCTAGTCTGAGTTCAAGCCTGGACATGAGACAGAAACTGCACTTTTCCCTCTTATGGATGAACTGCAAGGGAACTGGATGAGGGAACCATTTCTTGTACTATTAATTGTCTCAGCAGCATTCACATTTCTAAATAGGGTGAGGCCTGCCAATGATGATGTGTTGGTACACAACCCACAGCTTTGTTAAACATTTTTTTAAATAGATACAGCTGTATTAAATATTCTTAAATTCTGGGAACATTTGGATTTGCACTTAAATGACTTCCTATATGTCAGAGTTACTTCAGTCACCAATAACATTGTTTCCTAATGAGTTTTCCTACTTTGTTCTATTTAGGTTTTATTTGCTTTAATGTAGAGATGACAAGTACTGAACCTATAACCATCTATGTGCACATCATATATGTTAATACTATACCTTACTCATATAAATAGCTCTTTGACAAAGTAAAAAAAAACTGTAGGGAAGCACCCAGCCTAACAGGGAAGAAGGAGAAAGGATGAGGTGCAGAGCTAAAACTAGAGTCATTGCATAACTGTAAAAGGGCAAGAAGCCCTCCCTGAATTTCTTGGAGCCTTATTAATTGTCACAAATGAAGGCAAATAAACATGTCCCAGGACAATATTGTAGGGTCCAGTCTGGGTCAGTCACCAGAACTAGAGCATTCAAATTCATGCTGGGCCCATCCTCAGGAAACCTCTCTCTATTGGAATGTATTTTATTCTATTTGTAGTATTTATGTGGTGCTGGTTGGGTGTGGCTTCTTATTGGTTGATTGGGGTGCTGATGATGAGCTATTAAGTTTAATTGTTCCAAAGGGAAAGCTGCCAGATTGGGAATATTTCTTTATTATCAGCAGAACATAATAAAGTAGTTAGCTTGAATTCTGCATATGTAGATATGATTGTTCTTGCCTTGTTATAGGACAATAAGAGTCCTACAATATATTAGAATATTCACAAATTTTCTATTCACTGTTTTCTGTTTGCTTCTACTCATAATTAACATAAGACAGCTGATGACCACATAGTCAATGTCATGATCGTGCTAAGCACCCAAATTTGACTATATTAACACTGAGCATATGTAATGCTGATTCTGAATGAAAGTGGTATCTTACAGACTGATCAGATGTGTAATCCAAACCAATCAGAGACTTGTGGCGTATATCATCAAGGATTTGTAAACTTTTGTCCAACAAAAATCCCTGAAAATTATTGAAAGGAAATGTAATCCTTTAAAAATATTCATTAACATCTCCTTCAGGTCTCACCTTGCTTATATTTGTAATGTCACAAAATCTAAAAAATCTGTTTGATCAGAAACATTTACATGTGTGTGTGTGCTTGTGTTCGAAGAGCAATTACTTCAAGCTCTTTGAAAACTGATGTTGATCAACCAGACCATCTGTTTCTCTTTCTAATAGCTATTAAATCTCAGTAGTTACCTCCAAATGATCAATCTTTATTCAGTTTCCTCCTACTTCAAAACCTAATAATTTGTTAGTTTGGGCATGTGGCTATGTAGGTTATTAGGATGGACAATCCAGTGGATCAAACCATCTTCTCAGTAATTTGTAATCTCACAAGTCTGAATAGTCAGGCTAACACAGACATCTTGTGGTTAAAGATTATCCTTTTCTAAAGGAACTGTATTGGATTTTGATTCTATACATTCTTGCTAGCCCTAGCTTCAAAGCTGGAGCATGTATGGCAAGGCAGTTAGATCTCAATAGATCAGTAATGACTAACCTTTTAGACATCTAGTGCCTGGATGAGTCAAGGCTAATGAGTCACAGCTCGTGATGTCATTGCCTGACACCATTATTCTCTTTCTGAGCATGCACATGGACCTGTAACATCATCACCTGGCGCTGCTACTCTTTATTGGAGCGAAGTTGGGGCAAATTGGCTTGCGCGCCAGCAGAGAGGGTTATGTGTGCCCACTGTGGCACATGTGCCATAGGTTCGCCATCATTGCACTAGATGCTTCTTGTGCCCAGATCATGGCTCAGATATATTTGGTTGTGGTTCTTGGGTTGTGGCCAAGAAAGTTTGTCATCAGTTTCAAGTACACTTCTTTCCAAATTTTTTAGGCAAAATAATAATAATAAAAAAATCTAGTTACATTTCCTTTTTTGTGACAGAGTAGCAAATGATGACAACAAATAAAAAATCACATATCTGTCACTTAAGCATGATTACGTTACATACTAAATTTCTAATAAGCAATTCAGGAAGACCATATATGAGGTTAACATGAATAACAATACTTTATTGAGGTTATAAAATTAGGTATTCTCATAATTGCTTGTCCATAACACTGGTGTATCCATGGGTGTGTCTATGTGAATGGTAACTGACTGTGTGCAAACAAAGTCCCATTCCTTTTTATGTGCATTGCGGAAATCCCTGATTTATGGCCAACCAACTGTTCATCACAGGAGTGATTTATGTAAGCTACACTACAGACAATAGACCAGTCGCACTGACATCAGTAATTATGAAAACTTTTGAAAAACTAGTAATGGTCCACCTGAAAACCATCACAAACCAATTATTAGACCCCTTACAATTTGCCTACCGTGCAGACAGATCAACAGATGATGCTATTAATATGACACTACACTACATACTCCAGTATCTTGATTACCCAAAGACATGCAAGAATCCTTTCTGTGGACTTCAGTTCTGCATTCAATACTATTCAATACTATTATTCCAGATATTCTTATAAACAAACTGACTCAGCTAAATGTACCTGACCACACCTGCAAATGGATCATAAGCTTCCTACAGACAGGACGCAGCAGGTGAAGCTAGGCAAAATAACATCAAACACCTGTATAACCAGCACAGGCTGTGTGCTCTCTCCACTTCTCTTCTCTTTATACACCAATGACTGCACTTTGAAAGACCCTTTTGTCAAAATACTAAAATTTGCAGATGATACAACAGTGATTGGCCTCATTCACGACAATAACAAATCTGCCGACAGACAAGAAATTGAACAACTAGCCTTGTGATGCGAAAAGAACAATCTAAAACTCAACTCACTCAAAACAGGGGAAATGATAGTCGATTTTAAAAGAAACCAGTCTACTCTATCTCCTCTCACAATATCAAACAACACAGTAACAAAAATAGAGTTCTTCAAATGGTCTCTACATTATCTCAAGAACTAAAATTGTCAGCCAACATCAAAGATGTCATTAAAAAAGCACAAGAATGTTCTTTCTGAGACAACTCAGAAAGCTCAGACTACTCAAGGAACTGCTGACACAGTTCTACAGAGGAATCATTGAGTCCATAATCTGCACCTCAATAACTGTCTGGTTTGACAATGCAACAAAACAAGATAAACATAGATGTCAAAGAATAATTAGAGCTGTGGAAAAGATAATTGCTACAAAACTCTCCTCCATTGAAGATCTGTACATTAATTGATCCAAAAAGAAAGAGGAAAAATAATTATGGACCCCTCACATCCTGGACATAATCTGTTTCAACTTCTTCCCTCTGGACGCTGCTACAGGGCATACAGGGCAAACCAAAACAACTATAGCCTTTAACCAGAATTCGAGGACTGTGCTTCTCCCCTGTGACTGACTATCCCTTATTAATTTCTGGTTCGCCTTTCCTCCGCCTGCTTTACCACCCTCCCCTTTCGGCTGGATGTGTGTGGACTGGGACTCTTTCAAATACCATCGCCCCTAAATTTTTCCTCTAGTTGTCTCTTCCTCACCCTCAAGGATTTTATGTTTATTTATAATAGAGAAAGTAGCTTCCCCAATATTGTTAAATGAATTTTAAATTTTAAATTGTTTTAATTTAATGATCACTTATACCGCGGAGCAGCTTCGGGCCCTGAGGGACTTCCCCTCCTCTCAGAGTATACCCGCTAAGCTGCCCAGGACCGTTCTCGATGACGGGAAGGGATACCCGGAGAGAAGG
>JANHFO010005141.1:47731-57831 GCA_032468095.1 Pareas carinatus
CAAAGTATCTCCAATGGAGTGATTTGTTGTGAATTTGTTTTTGGATACAGAAACCTGAGAGCCTCCAGAGGTGGGTTTTGGGGGTTTTTTTAGATTGGAAAGGATGATCAGTCAGAAAAGCTTTAGGATGATGGAAAATACATCACATAAGAGAATGCCAGCAGTACACTTTCTCAACCTCCAGTTATAACATAAGCTTGAAACACCCCTCCCAGAGAAATTTTAAATATATTTTCAAGCATTGTGTGTGGGGGGGTAAAACATAAGTTTTATTTGCAAGAAGTTTTTTAAAATGTGTGAAATTACAAGTTAGATTTTAGCAGAGCATTAAACTATAATTTACTAAAATGATTGCTCTTGCTACAGTATCACTTCTATTTTTTCCTCTCAGTTTCCCTTTTTAGATAGGGCTATGTACGTTTGTGCATGAATCCATGCATATGGTACTGTCATTCACACATAATTCTGTTGCTCTTCAGCAACCCTGGTTGTTCACTCATCTTCTTGTTGTTTTTTAAAAAAACAACCACAACCATGGAAAAAGCCCCTAAACTGCATCTTCCCCTGCATTTGTTTAAAGTCTGAAAAACTAAGTTAAATATCACAAAGGGATGATAGCGCCACAAATGTTAAGCAATTCAGAAAGATGCTTTGGCTTCTTTGTATCTAGTAAAATAGCATACACCCCATCACACATTAGAGAATGTTCTTATTTGAACGTTAATTAAACATATATCTTTCTGCCAGTTTAATACTGAGGTTAGTGGAAAAGAAGAACTTATTTGCAAATCAATAATATAAAATCTTCCTTCCTTCTAAAACTTAATATATATGAATTTGGCTAGAATCTTCCCACATAAGGAGGCTTACATTTTTAAATTCTGAACTGCACCCTCTCTCTACGACCTCCAATCAGCTCCTCAGAGATTAAAATCTAGGAAAAGCTTCCTTGGAGAAATGGAAGACTTCGATAAATTTAAAAGTAAAGTTGAATTATGAAAAGACAGCGGGAAAAAATCAACCTTGGATGGATTCTGTAGTAGAGAAGTTGGCACCTGGCCACAAAGAGATCTGGGAAGTTTGGAAATTGCTAATTCAACTGTGCACAGATACAGCAAGATCAAGAAACACCTTGAATAAATGAGGATAGTTGGTGACTGATGTCTATTGTGGATGTGGCGATCTAAAGACTATCACACACACATGTATACTTGCCCCCAATGTACTCTTGAGAACCTTATAACCGTCCAACAGAATAGCAATAGCAATAGCGCTTAGACTTATATCCCGCTTCACAGTGCTTTACAGCCCTCTTTAAGTGATTTAAAGAGTCAACATATTGTCCCCAACAATCCGGGTCCTCATTTTGCAATTGAAGTTGCACACTTCTGGGCAGGGCCTAAGTTAGGCTTTTATACATTTTAAATGTTATGTTTTTATGTTTGCATTTATACCTATCCGTAAAACTTTAATAATGATGCTTCTGAAATAAATAAATAAATAATAAGCCAGAGAAAGTCAGTTAGATTATTATTTGCTTTGTACTTATCCACATGTAAAGTAAAATGTATTAGGTTTTTGCATGATTCTCACTTTGGTATTCCAGTTTAAAAAGTGATACAAATCTGTACAGTAAGGAAACATAAGCTAAAGTTGCTGGCATTTGTTAAATACACACAGACTTTCTATTATTTAATAAAATGTATGTAAAAATGCACACGTAAAGCAAAACAAAAAAATTGTGGGAATGACTTTCCCTGAAGGCATCTGCCATACAGTGGGCACACTGGGTGTCTTAGTAGCCCTGTGGAACATTCTGCCCCCAATATTATCCAGCAGGTCCCCCCCTTTTCAGCATCCTTCTGGAAAGTCACCAAAAAATGGCTCTTCCCTCAGGGATGGAGACAGAGTGAAGCTGGAGTCTAACAATATTCTTCCAAATGTCATATAATCTTCATATACTTTAAACACAGCGGCACCATAAGCACATCATATTCACATTTTCAGATTTTTCCAGCTTCACTGTATATACTTGCAGTCATACGCTTTAATACTTCTTTTTCAACATTTCCTCTTGGATACCAGCATTTCTATCAATTATGCTCTTTGATAAATCTTTATTATCCCCACACAAATCTCTAAAATATTCCTTGCAGCATGTCCTTACGATGATATGGAAATGGAAACTTAAGACTGAAAAAATAATAGAGAGAAGTCAAATATATAGATTCAATCATGTTCCCACGCATGTCCTTCTTGTCTATTCCACACACACACATAAAGTAAAGCCGAGTTGAACCCATGGGATGATTGCTTGCAGTGTGTATCAAGCATAATTTTCAAATTGCTGGAAATGATGCAGGACTTCTGGTGCATGAGCAGGTCGAAAATGAAAGAGGAAATTCTTCAGATTAACCAGTCGAAAGCTATGTACGCCTTTATGTGTAACAACCAGCATTTTAAATGGTATCCAGCAATGAGTAGCAAGCCAATGCAAATGGTTGCAACAAGTTCTGAATTTGTGCAGTATGTTCTGGCTAAAACAATTTAAAAAACCCAAAAAGAAATTTGCCTGTCAGCTACTTTTTGCATCTGAACTTTTCTAGGATAACCACACACAAGGCACAAGACAGTAATCTGAATGATGAATGAGAGTAGCTAGATCAATACGATTCATATAAGAACACATATGATCCACTACAAAGTTCAGTCCAGAAGCACTCACTATTTTCCTGTATCTCTTTGCTGTCTTCTAATGTAAGGGTCCCCAACCCCCAGTCTGTGGCCCACTACTGGTCCATGACCCATTGGGAACAAGAGCATGTGAGTCACAGATGAGCTTGTGAGTGTGCAAAGCTCCATTTGCACAAGCAGCAGACACGCATGCAAAACCATTCCATCTCTCTCCCCATTGCTGCAGCTGCCAACCCATAGAGCCAGAAATGCTGAGAACCACTGATCTAATGGTTATTTGGACTTTTGCAGTACATATTTGACATACCTAACTAAATTGACAAAGGACTTTCTGCTTGCAAAGCATGAGATCTATCACTGAGCACCGTCAACTTTCCTAATACCGTCTTCATCTATTGAGTTTTGTTTCCAAACAAGCATCCATTTTCTTTCCACTTTTTCACTGCATATCCATATCCATTCAAGAAAAAAATTGCATTTTCCATTCACCAGAACTATTACAACAGGGAAGATGATCAAGAGGAAAGAGGGTGATCAGACATGTGTCTTCAAGGCTGTCAAATTTATTTTTAATAAGTAGCCAACAGGACAAAAGGTTTTGCCATAGTTAGAAGTATATTCACAATAGTGCTTGCTGATAGATGGTGTCCTTCTTTTGCAGTACCCCACACCTGTGATAACCAGTATCAAGATTTTCTGCTGCTTTTCCATGGAAAAGGAAAGACTGTTCACCTTGCTCACCCACTTTTGCATTTTAGGATTAAGTCTCCAGTTTCACAGTAATCAATAAATGTTAAGCCCTGTATGTTTAACAGCCTTGTCAGGGATGTTGATCTACAGACATTTGTTTATCGTCTTACTGGTACTGAGCCAAAACTCTCAGAAAGTGGATATTTTTTAACAACTAAAAGCCCTTCTAATAACCAACCACTGCACTGGCTCATTCAATAAATTGAATGTACTGCTCAATGGCATTATGCAGTCCCGTCTCCAAGCACAGCCATTGATTTAAGCAACAGTTAAACAGTTATTATTGAGAAGCATTTTAGAAAACAGAATTCTTATGCGTGCAATTTGGGCTGTCTCCAATTTTGATTTGCAAGTCATTTATAGAATTTTGGTGAATTGAAAATTATATTTTCTGATATAGCGAGATACACTGGCCTTTCAAAATTCTATAACGAGAAATCAAGTGGATAACATCAGTAGTTGTTTGAGGTACAAATGTGATAGAACTCTGAATATGCTGTTTTTTTAATATTAGTAGCAGACAGTAAGCCAGATGCTGTAAAATAGAGAGAGGCTAATCCAAAGAAGAAAATCATCTTGCGATTGGGAGGCTGTGCTGAAGGAGAGATAAAACTTCCAATTTTAAGTGGCTCCACCCGAAATCAGCTTTCCTCCTCCTCCTCCTTCTTCTTCTTCTTCTTCTTCTTCTTCTTCTTCTTCTTCTTCTTCTTCTTTCTCTCTCTCCACAATGCTTAGCTTAAGAGTGAAGTCATGATTTTAGTGGTATTTCAACAACAAGTTAATTATTGTCTCTGAAGATGTTGTTTTTGTGGGGTCTTTGGTGCTTCTTAAATTGATGTTTCATTACCAAACTGGATAACATGATCAGTGCTAAAAGGAAGTGGGGTTTGCTCTTATTTTTACATACTAGTGACTTGCTGTGTCAATATTGGTGGGGCCACCAATCTCAGAGAGCACTAAAGATCCCACAGTTCAACCTTGAGCTACAAATATTCTTTTCTATGTCATTTTTATTACTTTCAGGAAAATCTTCTACAAGGGCAATTCAGGAAAAAAAAACCTCCATTTGGTTATCAATGACAGACACTTGCAGATACAGAACTTTTATTATGCACATTAGAAAACTACAACATTGCATTACTTTTTGACATAATCACCATTCAAATTGAGGCACTTGTCATGACATCTTACAGGATTTGAAATTCCTTCTGCAAAAAAATCTCCCTCCTGGGAATGAAGCCATCCTGTAACGGCATAGTGAAGGGCATTGTCATCGTCGATGTGGTTTTGATACCCAATGAGTACAGAACTTGTGATATCCCAAATTTTCTGTCACTACCTCGTACAGAGCAGTCCGAAAAATTTGGCAAACGTGTAAAGAAAGTTCAAATATCATGAACCGATGGACTTCACAGACCTTTTTGTCAATTTCCTGCATGAGTTCGTCGTTGCCTACAGATGGGTGGTCACTTCTTGCCTCATCGTGCACGTCTGTTCGTCCATCTTTAAACATTCACATGTTTACGACACCTTCACCCATTACGTTTGGTCTGTAAACATTACACAACTCATGATGAATCGCAGCTGCCAAAGGTTTTTTCACACAGAGAAATTGTATTACTGCACGCACTTCACATTTGGTGGAATTTTCTATGGCAGCGTTTATTTTCAATTGATCTAGTGAATGAGTCAGTTGCAACACAACCTTCTCCTTCCACTCTTCACTGCCTATTGAACTGCTGCACATGGCGCCATTGGCCGGGCATTGCTATCTTTGCCTATTTCTCTCATATGCACAAATGGAGGTTTATTTTTGAATTGTCCTCATATAAGTGTTGCTGCACAGGGGGCTATGGAACTGGTTGCTTCTCTTCTGAAACACAACATGATGAATGTACTTTATGATAATGACTGTTTCATAGGATTGCAACCATTGGTTGTCAATTAGAGCCTTATGATTGTAACCACAGTTTGTCAATTGCAGTCTGTATGTAAGCATTGAGCATTTACAAGGGAAAGAAATTCCTCGTGTGTCCAGACACACTTGGCCAATAAATAAAATAAAATAAAATAAACAAAATCAATGAGAGCAATCCTGTTCTCTCTCAAGCCACTCCCAAGCATAGAACACCAGCAGCTATGCTATTCTCTCCACTTTGCCTTACACGGAAACTGCAAGTTTTTTTGAAACCAAATCAAAGTTTAATAACTACAAAGTGTAAGAAATAGAAAAGACACATGAGGAGCAGCTCTTAGGCTGTCAAAAACAAGTATACAGGCTCAGTGCCAGATCCAACATGGTGCCCCTCAGAAAGCACCTTAAAAATTTAACATCCTTGTGAACAAGTGAACATCCTTGTGAACAAGTGACCATCAATTAGCACCACTGGGAACAGCCCTCAGCTCCTTGTTAAAGGCAGATGGAGGCTACAAGGAGCTGAGGGCTGTTCCCACTGGTGCTAAATGATGGTTCTAAGCCTAGCCCTCATCATTGTCTTTGAGACCATCCAAACAAGGTTGTCCGTGGGGTGGGGCATCAAAACAGACGTAATTGCATGATCAAACACCAACCCATGAAAAAAGGGGCAGGGCTTCAATCACACAGTTGCAACCGCTGACTTTTTACCTCTTCATCAGGCCACATCCTCCTCAAAAATCAATCTATTTCCAGTTTTGTTAATTTTTTACATTTCCCCTCTTAAATTCATTTCGTCCCTTTTACCCTCAGTCTATGAATGAATATTTTTAGAAAGCTGAACAAATCCGCCACATTTTCATTAATATTTCTCCCCCATGTTTGTCTTGTGAGAAGAAAATTGTGTCTTCCTGACATACAATCTTCCCCACTGTGATCAGAAGAGAAGGTTAAAAATCACAATTAGAATGGGTTCAGTACAAAGATTAAAATGCAGCAGGAAACACCAGTTTAATTGGGCAAGTTTTCCTTCCAGACTAAGCTTAGTTCAAGGTCTCTTCGATTAAATAAGAAAACATTCTTACTGTTTCAAATCAGCAATGCTACCAAATAAACAGAAACCCCATTGGAAGGGTACCTGACAGCAGAGCGCTCCCTCTTGAAACACTGGCTAAGTACACTTTTCTGCAATTCCCCAAGGGTCCACTTTCATACACTTTTAAGGAACAAAAGCAAGGCTTCCCTATATATAAAGGGCATTCAAGGAGGACTTGGTGTGCATGCCTCTGAAAGCTGATTCTCTACGCTGCGCTCTCAAACATAAACCTCACCTCTGATTCATATGCAACAGCCTGAGTATTTTATTCCCAAATCAGAAATGTTCCTGGTAAGGTTTCTTTCTAACAGTCGTTAATACAGACATATAAATTAGGTTTCCCCAGAGCATTTGAATAACACAATCTGTATGTGAATTCATCCCGATGGATGGAAGGGAAATCTGTCAGGCACCAATTTTCCCTTTCTTCCTCTTCTCCGTCTTGAGGTTGTTTGTTCTTATCTGAAGATGCATCTGCAGTTCACCAAAATACAGATTGTGAAATTTCTGGAAATCAGACCTGTTTTTCACACCTTTATCTGAAACTTTCCATTTACACAGCAGTGACAGTGTATTTGGAACCTTTAATGGTTGCTTATTTGCTTCTAACAGTTCTTGTGATCACCCCCAAACTTTTGCTCTTTCTGACTATTTCCTTGCCACATTAGACATCATCTCTAGCTTTTGTTAAGCATTGATTAGGATTATATTTCGCTACAGATCCCAGTTCATTTTTGATCATTTCATAAAGTATCTAGTTTTGCTTCATGGGATCAAAAGTCTGATCCAAAGATATCCAGTTAAATTTTACATTTGGTATTCAGCTGAATCTGATGCATATTATTTTTGCAGACATAAAATTGATAGTTGAATCAATGACATCAGTCTGTATTGTGGGCGTGTTCAGCAAAAGAAAACCCAGGATGGTATGGGCTGGAAACATGTGAAAGTGGCCTTCATCCTGCAATTGGTAGACAAAGGATGGGGATTCCAGGAACATAAAACGAGGCAGAGAATCCACATATAGAGAACTTTCTCCTCTTCGGCCTACTTATTTACAGTTCAAAACAACAGGTGAATCTTTATATATACAAACCTTACTTGCCTGGAGTCTCCCAGAAAGGTAAGAACCCTCAATTCCAAATCTGTGGGGCTTCAGGTTGGAAAAGAAAATTGGATAACGTAGTGCCAGAAATACACTTATATTTATTTATTGAACCTGTATGGCTACCTATCTCTCAAAGTGATGAGGTCAGGTGGCTCCCCAAAACCAAGATAAACAATAGCATGGCCAGGTGGGGAATTCTAGAAGTTGAAGTCCACAAGTCTTAAAGTTGCCAAGGTTGGAAATGTTCACAGAAATTACGTTTTGCTAGACTACAATATCCAACGGGAGATCTCTGAGCTCAATCCCCAAACAGTATCAGGAAGAAAAAAACCCAAAGAATAGCTTCACTATCAACTGAAAAAGCATTAACACCGAAAAGTTACTTCAGATCAGGATTAAGCTATTTGCTGTGGATATTTGCATTTGACCTTGAGAAGGATGCAAATCTGCTTTCACAGCTCTGAAAACAACAGCATATTCACACTTGAAAGGTAACAGCAAACTCCTAATTAGCATAGCAACATAAGCTATTTTCAGAAAGAGGAATGATTTTAGTTTAAAAACTCCGGAAAGGTAAGAACTACGTAAATGAAACTGGGTTCACCTTCAGTTTCAAAAGACTCAAAGGCTTCTCATGGAGAAACGTTTTTATGTAAATGAAATCTATACCGCATACTATGAATAAACCCAACATGTGATTTAATGCTTGAAAGTGGAAAAACTACAGGCAAAGAACTACCGGTAGGCCTCAACTTACAACAATTCATTTAGTGACTGCTTGAAGTTACAATGGCACTGGACTTATGACTTATGATCAAGTTTTATACTTATGACGGTTGCAGCATTCCCATGGTCATGTGATTAAAATTCAGATGTTTGGCAACTGGCTCCTATTTACCACAGTTGCCTCAGAGCTCATGTGATCCACTTCTCTGGCGTTCGGACAAGCAAAGTCAATGGAGAAACCAGGTTAACAACCATGCTACTAACTTAACTGCAGTGACTCACTTAACAACTGTGGCAAGTAAAATTGTAAAATGGGACAAAACCCTCTTAAATGTTTCATTTAGCAACAGAAATGTTGGGTTTCATTGTGGTCGTAACTTGAGGACTACTTGTAATACCTTGGACACTAAAGTATATTTCTTAAGGAGTATCCTTGTAGCTGATGTCTATTTTTGTTTGTATCTGCTATACTTTTAAATTCAATAACAGGGCAAAGTATAATTTACTAAATTAAAGCATTTTTCTCATAGAAAAGCAACGTTTTTCTGTGAGGTAAAAATAGATGGCTTCAGCCCTAGGCTTTCATGGATATCTCCGTGCTACTTCCTTGGCAATAGTAGAAGAATCTGTCTCTGCCTTTTTTCAGGATTTTTTTTTCAACTTCCCAGTCTAATTCGGAGTCCTTGTCGTCTCTCATTCAAGTACTAACCAGCTTAACTATGTTAATTCCTGAGCCCAGGTCTGCACAGATGCTACCACCCATTGAAGCAAAAACCTTTCAGTGTCCTATGATTGACCCACAAGAAAAAAAAATTCAAAACAAGGAGACTTATCTCACTAAAATAATGAAAAAATGTTTTACAAGCTGAGATGCTTAAATTGCATTAGGGTACAAAGTTACAAATGTGAATGCAATGTTAATATGCATTATCTGTACTTCATGGCAATTCTTGCACGTAGCTGAGTTCTAGGAAGCACATAAGCAAAAACCTCTCTTTCAACATGGCTCATGGCTGGCCAATGTATCCAAGACAACTTTACTGCTTGCCATGACTCTCAGATTCAAATCAATACAGTTCATACTTCAAGGCAAACTGTATTTGCTTGCCTTGAAGTATGCCCATTCTATTCCAACTTATAGATATCCCAGAAAGCAAGCTCAACAGCTGAAAAGGCAGAAGTTAATTTCCCAAAATATTAAGTAAACAGCAACAAAACCCGCTAAATGAATTAATCTTTAATTTCAGAGTAGCCGGAAGACTTGTTTAAGGCTATATATACTTCCATTGCCAGGGTAAGCTAAATATGATAACCAAACAACAAACGTATAATGTCTCTGTTTCTAGTCCTCTAAATATTTTATTACTTGCCAAGCACTCAGTACTTGTTAAAATAGGATACTGGAATACATGATGCCTTTTCAGAATCTGCCCAATATCAAGGCTAAAACCTACAATTTTATGTAGTAGTAATTAAGTCACTACTAGATCACTAGTATTATTTTGAACAGAACAAGTTCAGCTATGATTTTCTTTTTTATCTATCGCCTTGAGACACTGCAGAATTTTCCAGACCAGAAATACAATTTAAATTGTTTTCGGAGTCACAAACCGCATGTAATTACAAGCTTTTAAAATGGTTTCCTAATTCTTCTACCCTTATCTATTTTTTAAACAGATTTCCTCTCTTTTCTACAGCTGGTTATACAAAGAGGCTCTGACATTTCTCTAGCTTTAATATACCGTACATAAAAGCAAATTCTCCTGAAATTAGCTAAAATTATGTGAGCAAGGGCTTTTCTCTCAGCATGT
>JANHFO010005141.1:75266-88146 GCA_032468095.1 Pareas carinatus
GTTTAATAAAACTGTTTAAATAAAATAAAAAAAAAGGGGGCTGACATTCTTTTATGGAACAGGCCTGCTAAAGCCTTGAGATATATAGAAACATACTCATTTGGACTGTTTGAATCTCCTGATTTGACACAAACCATTCCTATTAAAACCGATCATTGCTAATATTTTGGTGATAGGTTTTAATGTAAATGGTTTTTGCCATGGGCCAGGGAAATCAGAAGACTCAGGGAGTTCAAATGAGTATAAAGATTTATTTCAGGTTTAAGCTTTCTACATGAATCTGAACTACTAATGGTCAAGGGAAATGAGCAAGAATTAAGAAGGCGTTCAAGGTGTGCTGGACCTTGTGGGTGCGCAGGGAGGGGCTCATGACTGATGATGTATTTGACCCCTCCCTCAGACTCATCCGGGTCATCTCCTACAGTTTGGAGTGTTAGTATGAGTTTTGCTTATAAATGAATCTCAATATATCCCAAATCAAGCCCTGAAATCTTGTGAGGAATCTTGGATTCTCTTTCTCAAGCTATTTCGCCTGGATCTACCTAAGAAAATATGACCATGTTTTCTGTCTTTTCAAATATACACGTGCTTACACATGTCCATGATGATTACTGAAGGCCATTGAAAACAACTCTTGCTAAATGGGGGAAAAAACCTTGCTCCATTTATTTCTCTTTGGATCATCATCTCTACTAATATTCTTGACATTACAACCCTACCTTCTCCTGCTGGTGTGAAATGCAGTGGAATAAATACTACCCAAAAGCAGTGTGTCGAGGCATATATCTCACCTTATATGTCCTTTAGAGAAATCTACTTTAAGTCCTTCCTTGGTGCCCTGTTAAGGTTTCCCGCACAATTAGGTAGAGATGAGAGCATGACTTGAGAACTTATAAAACGCCAGTTTACAAGCTTGCAAAGACACAAAGAGCACTAATGAGACAGCTTTGTCCAAATGCATTAGCAAGTTTCATGTCAGATTAAGTCTATATTTCTGGCAAAAAAAAGCTTTAAAGGGTGGGGGGATCTTTATTAATAGGCTTTCAGGTTTGCATGATGAGCAAAATAAAAAAGGGGGTGGCTTTTCTCTCTCTGAAAGATGCAAGGCAAAAAAGCAACATTTTTCAAAGCTGTTCTTGAATAGCTAGCAGAAACAAATCTTTAAAATACTGGTTGCAAAATTCCAAAAAGTTAGCTATGTAAGGTAATTGATCGTACAAGTAGCAGCAACTTTGTCATTTTTTCAACAGCCATACAGAGGTTCATATCCCCATTTTAAATATCTTGCTCCATCTCAAAATTAAGTCGATGTCTTCTTGTACCAATTCCTCGCAAGATTTACCATCCCTAACCCCACCATCGATCTGATATAATGAAAAACCTCCAAGTAGAGGATTATAAATTGTCACAGATGATCACTGATGGGAGACCTTGCCTGACAAGTTTGAAGAGGTAGAAATGTAAAAAAGGAATAAGATGGATTGATGGAATCAAAGAGATATTGAGAGTTTTAATTCCCACCTCTAGACAACATGTTGGATGTTATAAATGGATTCATTAAAAAAACACTAAAAGTGGGTTTGACAAAAGTTATTCAATTTTAATTGAAAAAGTTCCACTATAGCACAGAGCTCATGTCTGATCTAAATATTTTGAGTCAATAAGAGATTCTCTTTCATAACAAATATAAGACTCAATTAAGATTGCGTGCAGCCCCCCCAAACATTTACATGCTTTTATGTTCTCCCTGAAATTTCTAACTGTTCTTAGCAAACTCTAATTTATAATACAAGAGAACATGAACATTATTCAATATGTGATTAAACATCAATAATACTATTGAAGTACAAACACAATGGAAATTAAAAATTAAAAAAATGAAATCTAATAATAGGAAATAAAGTTAAATATAAGAGGAACACATTGTAACATACAGAGGGAGAGAGTTAAAAGATGACACAAGTAAGAAATTATTGTCCATTGCACGAGAACATTCAGTATCTTTTGTGTACAATTGTATAATACTCTAAAGCCCTTTTTTGTAGTAACAATCTTACGTCTTCTCTGGTTGTGTCAACCTCTTGTACAAGAAGCCACATCAGGGATTATTCTCCAGTTCCCTTTGTGGCAAAAGAAGCAACTTTGAAGGCCATAACCAATGCTCCTAAGTGTTAGATCTATGTGTTCGTAAGGACGAGGTGGAGGCAGATTCGGGTGGACACCTTAGTTACAGTGGTCATTCTGATAAGAACAAAGGCCGCCGACAGGCTGCCTCTTTTATGTGGTTTCAAGTGGGCAGCCTGCCAATCAACGACAGGGGCATTTCCTCATTCAGGAATGCCCTCTCACCTGGTTGCCCAGGACATAAACACCCCTCCCTACCCAGATGACATTTCTCCCACTCTGTCATGCAGGTAGGTGGGGTGTTTATAAGTATGACTGGTTCAGTCAGATGGGCGGTGGCTGACGGGGAGGGTGTGCTCGTAGAAGGCTCCAGAGCTTCCATTGGAAGCTCCTGGAAGCCTCCGGGCGCAGCCTCAGTCTCAGCTGAGGTAGAGCTCTCCAATTCCCTCAGCTAAGTCCAGCACATATTCCCTGCCTTTGGTCCCTGGGAAGAGAGGAACTCTATTGTTAGCCAGGTTGGGGGTGTCAGTTGAGAGTGTTTCTGGCATGGCTAGGAGGCAGCCCCTTAATTGATCTATGTACCGCCTCCAGGAGCCATCTTGAAAGTCAATCACGTAGGATTTGGGGCCTGTGATTTTTGCTGTTTAAGTTTTTCGTGAATACTGGGTTCCCTATTTTAAAGGTTCTGGTGTTGCCAGATTGATCCCTGTTCAGCCTGTAGTCCTATGACCTGCTTCATTGTCAGTATTAGATCCATCTGGATCTGACGTTCATAATGATGAGGTGGAGGCAGATTCGGGTGGACACGGCTGCAGGCAGGCTGCCCCTTTTATGCAGTTTCAAGTGAGCAGCCTGTCAATCAGCAACAGGGATGCCCTCACACCTGGTTGCCCAGGACATAACACTAAGGGTCACATTTTGCACAGAGTACTGGGATTACATATCTCTGATGGAAAAATATCAAATTCTGCATTGCCAAATGGAGAAGATTTACATACAATCTGCACATACTTACTTATAAGTATAGATTAAAATTAGCAGCTTGTGACCTATACATCTCAGGCAGCCTTAAGGCCCCATGAGATCCCAGGCCACACTGTAATTTAAAGTTTCTTATCATTTGGAAGCAGGAAATACATAAAACCTGTATGGTGACTCTAAAACAGAATTAAACACCTTTTAAACTAATACCTTTGTTCCAAAAATTCTAAGAGAAAAATAGAACCCCTTTGCCTTATGAACCTACCCAAAATCATAAAATATAACCCCAGCTATCAAATGTTTGCTAATTCCCAATACAGAAACAGCTTTTTATACACTAAAAAATTAGCTTAAATAAAAATCATAGAAATGGCACAGTGACTTTAGAGTGCGATGAAATCGATCTTCAGGTTTCCTGTTCTTCCTTGCTAAACATTTTAACTTATTTGAAGTGCACATTGATTTTACAATCTTTCAAGTCAAACAACTACTGACTGGCCACAGCTGCAGTGGATAATTACCCCTTAAAAACAAGACCATGATCTTCATATATTGCCTGGGTACATATAACAACTTTATTTTCCCAACTCTAGGAAGGGTAAGTAACTGAAGCACATCCGCTCAGGAGGGATGTGCTTTTGGGCCATGCGAGACTTTTGAAAGAGAGGAAGTATTCCAAATCGGTTGGTCATTGCATCCCTGCTTGATATAAGCTCTAAGATTATCCTTTTTAAAGAATGACATGCTATTTTCTTTGAAGTAATGTATAATTCATACGTTAGAATGGGAGTAGAATGGCATGTTTTTCATGAAAACAGCTAGTGACAACAAATGTAACTTTTCCTCTGGTGGATATTTGGGAGTGTCACTGGAAGAATATTTTTTAAAATATTCATCTATTTAGACAGAGAGGATGCAATGCCTTCACTCTGAATTGGCTTCATATATATCAAGGGCAACATAACCACAGAGATGTGCAGTTACATAGCATGGCTACTTTGGTGTGATTGCAATAATGTGAATAGCTAAAAAAAATGGCAATAGATATCAATGAATCTGATACCAAAGCACCAACAGGTATGAAAATCAATAAATTAGAAAATTAATATAAAGAATTTGGGCCTTTTGTGATAAGTTTCCCCCCAGTGCTATACAGAGCAAGCAAACAGTCCATCTAGCTCTAATAGTTCAAGGTTCTGCATGTGGGTTAGTCATAAAAACTATCACTAAAAGAATAAGGAACAGCTAGCATTAATCAAACTTGGTTTATTAAATTTATATCTCTCACTAAAAATTACTGAGGAAAATTTAGACTTAATTTTTGTTCTCATTAATTCTAGGCGTCATTTTTTTCTAACTTCATGGGAAAATGAGCTGTTAATGATCAGTGAGATTGTCTGAAATTAGTTAAAAAAAGGAAGAAGTGACAAATGTACAGTACTACTACTATCATTTTGTTATCCATCTTGCTGTTAAAGATAGCTGTAGACTGAGATAAAATGGTTTCCTTAATAGTCAGATGTCCTAGAATGAAGAAAGGATAATTTTCATCACCACAGGAGTTTGCAACCTTTGTCACACTGATTTTGCATAAGCAAAGGCCAAAACAGCTTGAATTTCCCCAAGCATTGGTCCAATTATATATCTGGATATCCTGCATATATATATAGATCCCCTGCCATGTTATGTTTTTGCTTATAAAAATTAATGAAGACTCTACAGGCATCTAACAGAAATTGTACACTTGGACTTGAAAAAGGCTTTTAACAGTTTCTCACCAAAATCTCCAAAAGAAATTTTGCAGTTCAAGGGAACGAAGATTCTCTCTTATAAATCGGTAATTAGCTAATAAATAAGATACCAAGAATAGAAATAAATGGACAATTCACATATTTACCATTTTATTAATTTTTAGATTCCACTTTAAAAGCAGTTTAAAAAGCAGACAGTCCTTACTTTGAGTTAGGACTAAAATGTCATAATATAAAAAGAAAGCTGGAGAAAGGAAAAGTGAACTTGGATAAGAATGCAGAAATTAAGAGTAAACATGTGAAGGTCAACCAATCTAACTCAATTTCTCTTTTGATAGAATTACTAGCTTAATAGATTGGGGAAACACTGTGGCTATAGTATATCTTAGTGTTAGCAAGGGATTCAATGAGATCTCTTTCTTATTGATATAACTGCTACATGGATTTATAAAAAGATGAGCAGTGATATAGCAAACACTGCTAATAATATCACATTATTCAGTATATTAGAGGTAAAAGCAGCTTTCATCTATTTCAAGTTAGTAAGGGGAAGATTTGACATGAGTCGTTCATCCAAAATTCATTTCCCATTTCAATCCAATGTTTTTAAAAAGATATCTGTCAGAAGAAATAAATAGATGGCACTATGAAAAGACTCTTGAAGGATAGTCCACTATTTTGTTCCAACAAAAGCTTTGAGATACTCCCAAGCAAGACATGGTAGCAATCATCTTCTTCTATTTCTGTTTCCCATTAAATACTTCAAGATGTGATGCTTCAGAAGTTGGAATTGCTTACCACATCCACTATTGTTCAGAAGTGTCAAGACTGCAATTCAGAGAAAGGGATGCTTACAGGGAAGAGGGGTTGTAAAAAAGTCAAAATGGCAGCTTGAATAGCACAGTGAAACTCCAGCCTACTGACTTGCATTGTGACATACTGGTATGGCTGCTATACATAGGTACACTCTTTGATCTATGAGTCTTATATAGTCACAAAACATTTCATTAGAAGCAAACACCTGAGTGTAATACGGAGGCAGACTTTTCTTCAAACAGAAAAGTTTAGAAGCCAAATTTCTAGTGTTTATCATTCCATCAAACTGCTCATTAAGTGCAATGATGACATTGTATGAAGATGTTTGCTGTGGCACAATTAGATTTAAAAAACAAACAAACCAAAAACCAATCTTATAATAGTTGTATGGCTTTTCTCATTTTAAAAACAGCAGGTTGAAAGGAACAATTAATTTATTAAATATCTATTTGCTTTCTGAGCTTGGCATCAGAGATAATCAAGCTTGGAAGTTACATTTCTGCAAAATCACAGCTTCTTCAGGAATAAGAATAGTTTTTCCCCCTTCTTCTGGCCAATGTACAGAAATCAGTAAAACTCTTTTATGGTGAATTATGACAGTCTAGGATTTGTGTCTGTATATGTTGATCAAAACCAAATGAGTTATAGCCCAGGGAAGGAAAAAAAAACAAATCCTCTTCCTCCTTAGAATAATGTTGGCAATAATCTGAAATTAAACTTGTGCCAATAATGGATTAGTCCTTAGGGGATGGCTCATTATATCTGTCAAACTCCAGCAAATCTTCAGACTAATGGCTCAGAATTGTCACAGGAAAATCATAAAAAGATAAAATGTGTTTTCCCTGGATATCTATTAAACAACCTCAGAGTACTGCGTGGCAGATGAAAACGTGGTCAGGGTGCTTTATTATAGCTAATGGTATAAAACCACCTTCTATGCAGGGCCATGCTGATCTTAGGAAGGAACAGTAGGCCTGGTATCAAAAACAGGACAAAAGAAAGCAACTCTAACCCCATACCCCTCTTGCAAACAAAGTTTTGTATTGCTGGTAATCTGCAATAAACAGCATGTATTTTATGACCTGCTTTGTAATTGTCAGCTGTCTTGGTGAGGAAAACACTTTTGGGAAGTGCTATGATGCATCAAAAGGACAGATTTGCTGCTGAAGTTTGCAGAATGTCTATAGACTCAAAGGTGCAGAATTGGCATGACTTTAACATTAAAAAAGAAAGAAAAACAACGTATCAAGGAAACCAAGGAGAGGCTACTCAAATTTAGGATTCATTTTTGTAACAGGAACTCATATGGCCTGAAATTATAACTGAGCAAAAGCAGTGCCATATTTTTTAAAGGTGAGCTGTCCACACTACGGGTAAGCACTTTGGATAGCCAGTCCTATTAGAGGTTTTGTCAAAGCCTTTATCTGTAGTTTACACAGCAGTCTTCAAAGCTTACAGACATGAAATTCATCATTAATTGTACTACCAGCGAAATGTCTTCCTGGAAACCTGGTACCTATGGAACATTTTTCTTGTTGTTGTTGTACAGTTGCTAGGTCGTGTCCAACTCTTTGCTATAACACACCAGGTTCACTTTTCCTTCACTGTCTCTTGCAGTTTGTCCAAATTCATGTTCATTGCATTGATGACACTTTCTAACCATCTCATTCTCTGTCATCCCCTTCTCCTTTTGCTTTCAATCTTTCCCAACATCAGGGTCTTTTCTAATGAGTCCTCTATTCTCGTTGTGTAGCCAAAGTGTTTGAGCTTCAGCATTTGTCCTCCCAAAGAACAATCAGGGTTGATTTCCTTTAGGATTGACTGATTTGATCTCCTTGTGGTACAAGGGACTCTCAAGAGTCTTCTCCAGCACCACAATATGGAACATTATAGCCAACTATAACACAGTTTGTAAAGATGTGGTCAGAATCCATATGAAAAGCCTTCACAATAACAGTGAAATGATAGTTTATACATTGAAAAAGAAGAAGAAAAAATGTTTGTATTAAATTTCAGGAACTAATTAGCATTTTTTTACATCATATACATTCGGGGGGGGAAATTATTTACATGCCATTTGGAGGTTGAAAATACTTAAAAGCTGGAGGTACTAGCCTTGTAGAGATCATTTTAGAATAATTCTGCTAGTTCTTGTTCCACTGTGCCTATGCATGCAGGACTAATGTTTGGAACCTGTAGTACCATACAGAGCTCCACCCTGTTTTATAGCCTGGGAACCCTCTGGGAGAGAACATCTCAGGCATCTGATTCCCAGCTGTACTATTCATTACTATCCTTCGGGAGCAGGGCGGTATATAAATTCGATAAAATAAAAATAAGTAAAATAACCCCAAGGAAGAAGTTGATTCCCTTCAACAATGTCCAAGTTCAATAATGGGATGGATAAAACTGAATCAGGTGATATTAAATCCAGTTAAGACAAAAGGTGCTGAAATCAGTCCCAATGACATTACAAGATAGCCTGTCAGATCTGCCATCTTCAGCTTAGCACTTTGCTGGCATCCTGTCATAAATTGTAAGGGAGGTGGTGGAAAGAAAGTAAGTAAATGGCATGTAGAATGGAGAGATGAGCCAGGGGAGGCGGGGTTGACAGCTTTGATGGAAGCCAGAGGTGTGAGAACTGGCCTATTCCAGTCTCCAAGGCCACAGAGCCTGGGGGGAAAATGTGAACTGCATTAAGTGGCACCAAACATCTGAGCTGTTCTCAAAACACCTATGCAACACACCATTGGATGAAGATGGACTGGTCAAGGGGGGAGGGCCAGGGACAAGTGAAATTCTGTAATGCTTTGTGCAGGAACTTTAGTTATAGCCTTGCTTTATTTGCAACCACTAATCCTTAGTAGTTAAACCTATTGCTTCAATCAAATGGAGTCAAGGGTCTTTCTTTCCTAGAGAGATAGCTGGGGCAAGCCTGATATATCCCCTTTGTCAACTTATGGGATTCTGCATGGTCAGTGAACATGTGACCTCCTCAGTAATGTCTCATATCCCTTCACTATCTTCCTGAAGGCGTTTAAAATTAGCTTCCTAATCAAATTTATTCAACAAGGAAAGGGAAAATTAAATGAAGCATATCACCCAGCTCTAGAGGCAGTTTATAGCTGATTAGAACAGAATATTGAACTGACTTGGTACAAAACTTTGCATGGCATTGAATCGTTATCCTTTGCCACGTCTGATTTAAGGAAGAAAACAAAGGATTGCTTCTCCCAATAGGATTTTTGGCTGCAGCAGATAGCTTTGGAAGGCATCCAGAAAGTGATTTTGCCACATCTGCTCTCACAAAATACCTCATTTTATCCTTTGCAGGTCTCACAACTTTATTGTTAGTCAAAATTTGCCCACATATTGCTAAAGTGTCCATTTTTTATTTGAATGATTTCTAATAAGCACACTCTTTTTCAATCAATTGTTCTCTAGAAAACTTTATCTGAAACTGGGAAACTGGATGAAAATTGTCCAGTAAGATGGCTTTTGAAGGAGGGGTCAGACCACGGCCTCCTTAAAGGGTGTTGGGAACACCTCCTCCTGCAGCGTACCCACTCAGAAGTTACCATACTGGAAGTTTTCAATAACCAGGAGAGAAAAGGATCTAATAAGTAAGAAGTTGTGCAGACAGCCCCAAAGACCATGTCCACTGCCTCAGGTCCAAAAACAACAAACTGGTTCTGGATAACAGATAAGTTCATTCCCAGGGCATCTCAAATGGAATTGCACCAAGCTTGGACTCCAACTGGAAGCGAACCTGAACAATTTTATTAACAGGTGTTGCACAAACTTCTTCCCAGATGATCATCTGAGTCCTTCTTCCCAAGAAGGGACCAAGTAACCTTGAACAGGGCCATTGGGTGACACGCTGCAGTTGCAGTAACTGTGGAGAAATACTGGCATTTTGCCACTCTTGTCACCATATGACAGGCCTTAATGAAAGCTTTAACCTGCGTTCAGTTACAGTTGATTGATTGATAGTTTCAATCCCACAAGTAATCTATCACTGCATGACCATGTTGTTTTGCCCTCTCTCCGCCACTGTATTTCAGTGTAGTCACTCTCTGTATCTGATGAAGTGAGCTACAGCACACAAAAACTGATACCTTTAAAAGTTGCTAATGAAAAAGATGCTACCAGACCTCTCTTGGTTTGGGGAGGCAGATCTACCTAACTATTTTGGTAAAAAAAAACAATTTCCATTGTTTTCTTCTGATAGTTTCTAACTTCTCATTGCAGTCTGCAGCTCTCATACTTCTAGTCGTCTCCCAGTCAAGTACATGAGGTATAATGGTACTTAGTTTTTCAAGACCAGTCAGGGTCAGTTAGGCATTGTGAAGTACCTTGTAAATAAAAGGTGCAATTACAAATATAAAAAGATAGTGTCTTGATAACCTAATATTAAGTTGTTCCAAGGTTCAGGAATCCAGAAACCTTTTTTTCTGTTCTGCGAAGAACATTTTGCCATTATATCTTTTCAGTCATAAACTGTACAACTCTGAGCTGTAATTTACAGCATAAAAATGTTATATAAGCAGTCGTGGCCTCACCTTCTCTCTCAAATCATAGAGCAATTTCCAGACAGTGGCCATGGAATGCAGGCAGGCGTATCATGTTAGAAATTATCAGAAGTAACTTTCCAAAAGTCCAAAAGCTGGGGATTTCCCCCCCTCCTGAAACCAGTCCAGGAACTTAACTGGTGTATGATTTAAGACAAGAAGAACGGAGAAATTGATAATGAACTCATAAAGTTCTCTGCCTCACATTATGGTGGTCTGTGCAAAACAATCTGATTCTATTCAAATGGAAGAGTTGAAATTTGAAAAGGGTATGATTCAATTCAAATTTGCGCCTCACGATTTGAGGGCAATTGATTTGATCTGAGGTCCTTTGGGATTCAAGATTTGATTCAGGATAAAGAAAAAAACCATCCATATGCTCTAATGAGGAAACTTCAAAATTCTGAAGTTTCATTTTTTTTTACCAAATAGCAGAGATAGTAAACCTTTAAAGAACCATTCTTCCTCTGAATCACATTTAGGAAAAGATATTGACATGAGGAAAGAACAACACAACAACCTCCAAACTGTCTAAACTTTCAAAAACTGTTTCAGAAATAAACTCAAATTCTTCTAAAATTCTTCTCGTTTTTAAGGTGCCAGGCTTGGAATGACCCTGAAGAATACCTTCTGACTTTTCCCTTGTGAGATATCTCTTTTCAATAGAATTTCTAGGTTTCCAGGGGAATGATGTAGCTGGTTGAGAAACCTGGACTCTTCTGGAAAAAAAGCCTTTTTCTTGTCTGCAGCACTCAATTGCAGCATGTTTGTATCTTGTTGGCAATAATCTGCATTAGTTAATTAGCTAATAGTGATAGCAGCAAGATGAAATATGTCACAGAGATAGGAAAGCTACAGAAAAATATGGCAATTGTAGCTGTGTTACTTTACAGGAGCAAAAGTCTGGGCCAAAATTAGTACTAGGCTGGCACTCATTCCCTCACCGTTGGAGGACGTAAATCTATTCCAATTGTACAGTTTGTTTTGAATTTATTTTCACAGTAACCAAGACATAAACGTAACTCCTTGTTGTGTTGTTGGAGAGCCACAGAAGTCTAACATTTAATTATCCCAAGAATGAGAGAGCAAAGTTAAGGCTTGTTATTGCCATAGTAAAATGTTTCAAAGTTGAGAAAATGACAGCATCACCCCAACAGATCTTTGCATTGGGGATAGGTCATTACAAGCGAAGAGTCCTTGGAGAGGGGCGGCATACAAATTTAATAAATAAATAAATTTAATAAATAAAGGACTATTTCAGTGTTTGAAGGCTTTAAAGGTCTGAAATAGGACTGACTTGTTATTTTTACATTTGGGGTTCTCCATAGAAGTTGGCGTTATCTCTAGAGAGGCAAGCTTTGCTTGGGAAGGACCAAGTCCACAATTTTGGGCTCCTGTTGGATTTATGACTGTTGCTCAAGCAACAGGTGAAACCTATAATTACAGGAACTTTTGTCCATCTTTAGCTAGTATGGGGTTACAGGATTTGGCTATAGTAACTCACACTCTCCTTACTACCTGATTACACTATTGCAATGTGCTTTAGATGGGGTTGCCTTTAAAAACTAATTGGAGACTAAAATTGATTCACAATGAAGCAAACTGAGGGTTCAACACTGCCTGACACTGGGAACATCATTGCAAGATATGGGATAAACATGGCACTGATTCTGAGGCTCTGCACTGGCTGCTGATTAGATTCCAGATATAATTTAAAATGCTGGTTTTGATCTACAAATTCTTTCTAGCTTGGCACCAGGATATCTGCTGAGTCTACCTTCTCCAAAAGGAGTCAGCCTGACCTATTAGATCTCCTAGGGAAAGACTCTTTGTTGCTTGTTATTCCATGCTTCCGAATTGAGCTGAAGCCAAAAGGTGCTGCTTTTCTGCCAGTGCTCTGGAATTTCCCTCCCTCTTTGCTGGTTTTCAAGAAGATGTTAAAAATATCTTGGAGAATGTTTGATCTGAGTGAACTTGAAGTGCCATCTTTTATTCCATTCTATTTACTTCTGCTTTCCTGCAATTTTGCTTTGGTTATATTGTGACTTTCAGTTTGGGCTTTTACAAATGCTATTGTATTAGCAATACATACCACAAATGTTTTAAAGGTTTTCTATATTATGTATCATGAAAGCTACCAAGACTCATTGGATCATGGCAGGATATAAATGCAATGAATAAAACAAATGAATAGCTGCATACAGTCTCCAGCCCAATCCAAGATGGCATTTTAACCATTTTTAAAGAAATGTACATGTCACCATCTATAGCTTATCAACCAACTACAACTGAGGCAGCCTGAGGATGGCTTTAGTTTCCCCACTATGGAAGTTTTCTCTCCTATGTAGGAAATGCTGGAAAGTTGATGTACACTGTGGAGGTAATTTAAATGATGAGCTCCGAATTGATGTACTTGTGCTCCAATTGGTCCTTTTGATTTCCAGTGGAAATGCCTTCTTCCATTGATCCATGACCTGTTATCTAACCATCCTGTCCTTTCATAACCATTTTATTTTCTTTTTTAAAGGGTTGGCCAACCAGTCAACTGATTCATTCAGAGAATAGAATGTCTTTCTTTCTTTCTTTCTTTCTTTCTTTCTTTCTTTCTTTCTTTCTTTCTTTCTTTCTTTCTTTCTT